>OY754970.1:27502590-27767590 GCA_963576475.1 Molanna angustata
TTCAAAATAGGATGATATAAATGGTTTAAATTTGATTAAACAAAAGCATTGAAAAGATTCTAGTGCAGGTTACATCGTTACATCCCACAATCCATTCGTTTTTACATATGTATTTTCATCAAGTATGCATATCGTTAAAAATATTTCTGCACAATAGACTATTAGACTTAAAACTAACCCAAAAGTCTAAATAAAAAAGAGAAGGATAGGTATAAGACTATACGAAATAGTTTGTATAAAAAACTATCCCAATGGTCTACGTAAAATAAGTTAAAATACATAAAATAGAAGAATAAGACTATTGGAAATAGATTGTATGAAAACAAACCAAAAGGTCTTCATAAAAGAAGAAGAAGATTAATCTATAGGAAACAGTTTGTATAAAATTCACCCAAGTTCTACATAAAATAAGAAAACGAAGAAAAAGACTTAAGGAAATAGTTTGTGTAAAAACTGACTACATAAGTAAGATCTACATAAAAAAAGATGAATTAGACAATAGGAAATAGTATGTATAAAAGCTCACCCAAAGGTCTACATAAAAGAAGAAGAAGAAGAATTAGACTATTGGAAATTGTTTGTATAAAAACTGACCAAAGGTCTACATAAAAGATGATGAATTAGACTATAGGAAATAGTTAATATAAAAACTGATTCAAAGGTCTATATAAAAGAATAATAATTAAATTATAGAAAAAGTTTGTATAAAAACTCACCTTTGGTCTACATAAAAGAAAAAGAAATTAATAAGACTATTGGAAATAGTTTGTATTAAAACTCTCCCAAAAGTCTACGTAAATGAAGAAGAAGAATAATTAGACTATAGGAAATAATTTTTATAAAAACTGACCCAAATGTATACATAAAAGAAGAAGAAGATGAATTAGACTATAGGAAATAGTTTGTATAAAAACTGTCCTAAAGGTCTACATAAAATTAAGAAGAAAAAGAAAAAGACCCGTCGCTTCAGACCCTTCAGTACCTCCCGTCGCTTCAGACCCTTCAGTACCTCCCGTCCCTTCAGGCCCTTCAGTACCTCCCGTCCCTTCAATTCCTCATTACGTCCCTTCCCTTCATTACATCCCATCTCTTCAGTCGGTTAAGAAAAGTTTAAATCCAGAAACCATCCTGGAAGAACCGCGAAGAGATGAAAAGACCTTCTTTATACCAGGATACTCCACCTTCATAGGTAAAATGACTAAATACACGAAGAAGAAAAAAGTTCAAATCCAGATACCTGCGAAGATATGGAAGGAAAATTGGACCTTCTTCTCCCAGGATAGTCCACCTTCATAGGTAAAATGACCAAATGCACGATGAAGAAGAAGAAAAAAGTTTATATCCAGAAACCGTCTTGGAAGACCTGCGAAGAGATGGAACGACAGTTGGACCTTCTTCTCCCAGGATTCTCCAACTTCATAGGTAAAATGACCAAAAATACACGATGAAGAAGAAGAAGAGGAAAAAAGTTTAAATCCAGAAACCTGCGAAGAGATGGAAGGAAAATTGGACCTTCATCTCCCAGGATAGTTCATCTTCATAGGTAAGATGACCAAATACACGATGAAGAAAAAAAAGAAAAAAGTTTAAACCCAGAAACCTGTGAAAAGATGGTCGGAAAATGGGACCTTCTTCTCCCAGGATAGTCCACCTTCATAGGTAAAATAACCAAATACACGATGAAGAAGAAGAAGAAAAAAGTTAAAATCCACAAACCGTCCTGGAAGACCTGCGAAGAGATGGAGGGACAGTCGGACCTTCTTTTCCCAGGATACTCCCCCTTCATAGGTTAAATGACCAAATACACGAAGAAGAATAAGAAAAAAGTTTAAATCCAGAAACCATCCCGGGCACACGCTCGACAATTCACCAAAGTTTCATTGTAATCGGACAAACGGTTTAGGAGTAGGTACATCGCATACAATTTTCCGATAGGAAATCAGTATATTGTTGATTTGTAAGTAAATAGTAATAGGTAGGTACCTACCTACAACAATATTCTAAAGAAATTCTATTCCATAACAAATTTTATTTGAATATCAGAATCTTTCCGTTACCATAGTAACCATTCCAATACGTTAAAAATATCAAATGGTTTGAGACTTTTTTGAATATGTAGGTACCTACATTGGTTTGTTCGATGCCATAAAAATGAAAATTGTCAGAAAAATCAAATATTATTTACAAATTATGCAATTTTATTATGCCTATATCTTTACTAATAATAAGCACATTTTTACAATATATGTCTTAAAACTTGCTGTAATGTCTTGTGTTTCATTTTATTATTTCATAATTACATTTATTTCAAAGGTTTATTATTTTCAAGAAGATTTTCATTCGGAAGAATTAACAAATATTGTATGGAATGAGATAAACATGGCGACGCTGTATGTACAAAACGCTTATTTTTAAAATAAGTTAAACATTATAATTATACAAAATATTCACCATGTTTTTCACTTAAACGCTAAGTTATTCTTGAAAATATATTTTTTTCGTGTAAATACGTACTTCTAACTTTTAAACTAACAGATATTTGCGTGCAAAATGTACACTTTTTTGACAGATATGACTTGGAAAATTTTGTATGAAAAAAATAATATTTGAAATATTTTTAAAATTCAGCATTTTTATCGCATTATTTTTAGCGTGACACTGCATCAGGTATACTGGTACATGTTCGCACATAAATTAGATTTTTAGATGCTCTTGGTTTTTCAGAAGGCGTGAGACAAACACACACACACACACAGACACTAACATTTTGATTGCTTTATTACTTTAGATGTACCTACTTCTATTCTCTTCTAGAATTTTGTCTTTACGACCATCAAAATACAAATCTGAAACTTGTAAAGCTCTTGTTTCTTCATATTCTCAACGTTTTCATTCTTATTTTGCGTAGCTTGTTTTTGTCTAAAATTGGAACATTAGACTTGATATCATGGAGAACTGATGTACAAATGTCAAATGGCTGTTTCTGCTTTGTCTCAAATTTTGGACATTATGGAAAATTTAATGGTTTAGTAGTCTTCTTGCAAGAAGGTGAAGCTTCATTTGTGATGCCAAATGAAGCTGGACTAGAAGCTGAAGATATTGAAGAATTCGATGTATTTATTTATTTTGCTTCATTATCGACTCTGTTTGATCGACATATGAACTTTGGTGTGGGATCATCACTTTTCTTCCGATTTAAAAAAAAAAGAGCGATACCAGTGAATGATAGTTGTGTTGGCAATTTTAAATTAATAAAAGTAACTAGTTATATATTTGTGTAATTTTCAAAATAAAAATATTTATTATAGTGTAGGTTTACATTGAGAAATAAATTTACTGTCAAATTGGTATACCAGGCTCAAATGCAGCAGTAAAGAAACTCAGTCACAACTATATTAACTCGTTGCATATAACACACGAAGGATGTACCAAAAACTTTTTAGTAGATTAAGTATCATAAACTTTTTAATAGATTAAGTGAACTAATAAGTGAACTTAAGTGAATAAATATATTAAGTGAATTGTGTATGAACTGTGACTAAATTTAAGTTATTTATTATAAGAATCTGACCATTTGAACTGTGCCGGAATAAGTGATTTTCATATGTGTATATTTGTTGAGATATAGTAGGTATAGTGTGATAAGTTTTTATTAAATAATGTTTCTATATATTGTACTTTACATAGCTTCTATACTTCTATCTAGATGTAAGCTGTGTAGTGTAGGATAAACGGGACTTGCATAGTGTTTAAGTAGGTATTTATATTTGTATTAAGTGTTTGTAACTAGGATAGATATGTGTAATCGTAGATGATGAATGTGTGGGAAAGTGTGATGTATGTATAAGTGAAGGAAGGAAAACCTCCTGGACTCCGTTAGGAGACCATCGATGCAGCCCGCCACTCGTCATGGTATGGTCCGGGGGGTAGGCGAAAAGAGGAGAACCGAGTGCAGAGTGGGAGTGTGGAATATCAGAGGAGGGATGGATAGAAAGATGAACGAACTGTGCGACATAATGAAAGGTAAAGAAATAGATGTTATGTGTGTAAGTGAGACAAAAAAGAAAGGAAGTGGGATGAACGATAGGAATGATGGTATGATAGAGCTGTGGTCGGGAGTGAAGAGTGACGAGTTTGCATGCAAAGGGGTCGGTGTGATTCTAGCGAAACGAATGGGGAAATGTATGAAAGAGTACAAGCTTGCAAGGCCTAGACTGATGTGGGTAAGGATGAAGATCGGAATAACAAGCGTATTTCTAATAGTAGGATATGCGCCTGGGAACTCCGACAGTGAAAGTGAAAAGGATGATTTTTGGAACAGTGTGATTGAAATAATGAACGAGAGGAAGGATAATGAAAGAGTGATTCTGGCTGGAGATCTAAATGGATGGGTGGGTGTCCGTAGGAAAGATTTCGAGTCTGTCCTCGGCCCCCACGGCGATATTAGAGTGAATGACAATGGAAAGAGGCTACTAGAAGTGTGCACGGAAGGGAATTTATTTGTGGCGAACTCAGTATTCAGCCACAAAAGAGTGCACCAGTATACATGGGAAAGAGGGAATGAAAGGTCGATTATTGATTATGTATGTGTTGACGCCGCACTTAGGAAAGCGACAGTGGACACTAGAGTGTATAGGGGCGCGGAGCTGGAGACTGATCACTACTTGGTGATATCAAGAATTGATCTGTTCACCGGCTGGCGCTCTAAAACTCACCGAAGCGAACCAAAGTTGAAAGGCTGCAAGATGAGAGTGTAAGAAATGAATATGGAAAAAAGACTGGAAACGAACTTCTTAGAGCAACACATAGTAGAAAAAATATGGAAGACGCATGGACGACCCTGAAAGAGACCGTGTGCAAGACAGCGAAGAATGTCTGTGGTGTTGCTAAAAGAGGTGGAAAGAAAGGCGACGCATGGTGGAATGAGAAAGTTAAGTTAGCTGTGGGTGAAAAGAAAAAAGCATGAATGGAATTAATAGCTGCGAAAGGATCGGATAGTGAAGAGAGAGCAAAAGAGAAGTATAAAGTGTGCAAGAAACTAGTAAAAGACACCGTAAAAAGAGAAAAAGATCGTGTGAAAGAGAAAGAAAGCCTGAAAATAGCCAACGACTTTCCTGGAAACATGAAAATGTTCTGGAAAGGCGTAGCGAAAAGGAAAAATGGAACTGTGAAAGCATTGCAAGGAATTAATGATAAAGACGGAAAAATAATTATGGATGAAGAGGGCGTGAAAGAACGATGGAAAGAATATTTCATGGAGCTATACGATAGCGGTATAAGCGGGGGCGTGACTCAGAGAGCATGGCAAGTAAGTGAAGACGAAAAAGATGAAATTACGCGAGAGGAGGTGCTTGAAGCAGTAAAACACGCGAAAGCGGGAAAAGCTGCCGGATATGATAGTATATCAGCTGATCTTATAAAATATGGCGGCGAGCAGACGTTGGAGTGGTGCCACTCTCTTTTCAACTTGTGTTGGGAAGCAGGACGCACTCCTGCGGACTGGAGAAATGCAGTCGTGGTACCTTTGTATAAAGGTAAAGGATCGAAACTCGACTGCAAAAACTATAGAGCCATAAGTTTAAGCTCAGTTGGTATAATGTACGCAAGGATCCTGGATCAAAGAGTACGAAAGGTTACTGAATGCAAGATATGGGATGTCCAAGGAGCGTTTGTGGGCGGCAGAGGATGTATAGACCAAATTTTTTCTCTACGAATGGTCACAGAGAAGGTTCTGGATAAAATCCAGAAACTGTTCTGTGCCTTTATAGACCTAGAAAAGGCCTATGATAAAGTTGTTAGAGAGAAACTATGGGATATACTATCAGCGTATGGAGTGAAGAGTAAGCTGATACGCGCAATCGCGTCATTATATGAGAACAGCGAAGCATGTGTTCGTGTCAACGACACAGTAACATCGTGGTTCTCGATAAATAATGGCGTTAGACAGGGATGCGTGCTGTCTCCATGGCTCTTCAACCTGTACATTGACTTCTGTATAAGAGCCCTTAAGGATGAAAGCAAGGGTCTGAAACTGAGTAATGTAATAGTGCGTGATTTGATGTATGCAGATGACAAAGTACTGTTAGCTGAAAGTATGGAAGAGTTACAATATCTTGTAAGCATGGTATATGAAGGATGCATAGAGAACGGTCTGATAATGAATGCCAGCAAATCAAAGGTAATGGTCTTTGAAAAGAGTGAAAGCAGAACAGCGTGTTTGGCCACATGGGTAGAATGAATGAGGAACGCCTGACGAAGAAAATATACAATGCGGATAGGAATGGATTGAGAGGCCGGGGCCGCCCAAGAAAGGGATGGCACGACCATGTGAACGATATTCTGAAAGACGGAAATGTTAGAAGCATGTACAACAGACGAACATGTATGAGACGATGCATGAATGTTGACGAGGCGATGAATGTGTGTCAGGATAGAAAGATATGGCGTTCGGTTCTCTCTGCCTACCCCGTAAGGGACATGGCGTGATGGTATGTATGTATGTAACACATGAGATCCAACTGTCGATAGCGATAGTATGTATAGTTGAAGAATCGAATCAAACTATAAACCCATAAATCCAAATCATTGAAAATTTTAACACGTGTTGGTATGTATGTCAAGATAGGACAGTATGTAAGTAAATTAGGTCAGTCCTCTTTTCCTACCCGGAATATGAAAAACAGCATGATGGTTCTGTATTTATGTTTGAATATTAAGTATCAAACTATTCCAACTGTCGATTTGTTCAGGAGAACATATCGACAATGTATCAAGCCAGAATACGCGAGAATTGTATGGAGAGGTCTACTTTTTTCACGGCTTTTCCAACTTTGAAGTCAAAAAACACCAACTTAGAGGCTTCGCAGCATATATGTTCCATACACGGATTTACTCAGAATTCGGAGTAGAACATTTCGTGTGTCTGTGTGTGTGTGTGTGTGTGTGTGTGTGTGTGTGTCTGTGTGTCTGTGTGCCTGTGTGTGTGTCCGTCCCCCCCTTATAACTTTTGATCCGCTCAATTTACAGAGCCTAAAATTTCAGAATATATAAACAGTTACAGGCCTACAAAACTTTTATACTCGGAATTTTCAATTTTTGTTTCAGTCAGGGGTTATCAACTTTTGAATTTTTATTTTATTTTTCCATATATCTCAGAAACCATAAACGCTAGAACGCTGAAAATTGGTACAAACATAGACAAATACAAAATCTCAAATTAGTTTTTTCAAAAAAATTCCAGGGTTTCTCAAACATTTTTTATTAAGAAAAGTATTTTTTTTATGATAAATTTATGAGTTTAACTGCCTATATTTCCATTTTTTTTTTAAATATCGAAAAAAGCTGAAACACCCCAACTAGATAATTTAATTTTATATAAAACATATTAAGATTGTAGCAGTACATCTCAAATTTTTTTTAACAATTTTTATAAAAATTGAATTTAGTGACGACATCGCTTCATACAATTTGTATGGTAGTCACCTATACACAATATCAAAGAAGACTTAATAGTTTGATACTTCATCTCTAAACATACAATATACATATACCATCATGCTGTTTTCATATTCCGGGTAGGAAAAAAAGACTGACCTCCATACTATCCTATCTTGACTACCTAGGTACATGTGTTGTATAGAAAACTAAATATCATAAAATAATAAATAATTTGTATTTATGGGTTTGGTACTTATTCTTCAACTATACATACTATCGCTGTCGACAGTTGGATCCCATGTGTTACATGCAACTAGTTATTGAGTCTTCTTATATATTGTTTATAGGCGACTGCCATACAAATTGTATGAAGCAATGTCGTCACTAAATTAAATTTTTATGAAAATTGTTAAAAAAAATCGAGATGTAGGTACTTCTACAATATTAATATTTTTTATAGAAAATAAAATTATGTAGTTGGAGTGTTTCGGCTTTTTTCGATGTTTTTGAAAAAATTGGAAATATAGGCAGTTAAACACATAAAAGTTGATCTCACTATATTGAGCCGGGAGATTCTTCGCACCCCCTGCCCACTGAAGGGCTGCCCGGGACTAGGGGCCATTGTTAAGTTCCTCGCCATAGTGAATACCTGGTAAAAGATAATCAGAGTGGTTTCCCGTTGCCTTCTCTGATGGATTTTTCTGTAGGGGTTGCCTTCCCTTAGCTGGGTGTGTCCGGTTTTCTGGCGCCGGGCCTTCGCCATTCGCCCTCTCATTATCTGCTATGACACTGATGGTAATGTCTAGGACACTGATGATAATGTCAGTGGTCACATTGCCCGGGGTTCGCGGGGTCGAAAGACCACTCTTGGACGCTAATGAGTAGGACTTGATAGTAGTGTTGCTGATGATGGTATTGCAACATGGCACATTGCGATATTTTATAGAGATACACCTTCCAGCTAAGTGTACCCCATCGCAGCCCTACTATCCGTTTGAACCCCTTGCTCTCTTTGAATCACTTGCTTCGTTTGCTGATCCGTTTGAATCACTTGCTCCAACTAATACTGAAGGGCAAGATAGAAGGTCGCCGAGGGACTGGAAGGAGACAGATGTCCTGGCTGCACAACATTATGGAATGGACCGGCTTCAGGACCGTGGAACAGATATTCCGAGCAGCATAGGACAGAAAGGGATTTGCCAGAGTGATAGCCGACGTCGGGGGTTCCTGACATGGCACCGGAAGAAGAAGAAGAAACACATAAATTTGTCATAAAAAAATATTTTTCTTAATAAAAAATGTTTGAGAAACTCTGGCATTTTTTTGAAAAAACCGATTTAAGTGTATGCTTATTTTATACCAATTTTCAGCGTTCTAACTTTTATGGTTTCTGAGATATGTGGAAAAATTAAGTAAAATTCAAAAGTTGATAACCCCTGACTGAAACAAAATTGTAGGCCTATATCTGTTTATATATTCTGAAATTTTGGGCTCTGTTAATTGAGCGGATCAAAATTTATACGGGGGGACACACAGACTCACGAAATGTTCTACTCCGAATTCTGAGTAAATCCGTATATGGAACATATATGCTGCGAAGCCTCTAAGTTGGTGTTTTTTGACTTCAAAGTTGGAAAAGCCGTGAAAAATATAGATCCTGCATACAATCGTTTTCCTTCATACACGCGTCTTGGATTTAAACTGCCTCTTCCTCAAAAGAATTTCATTCTCTTGAACGAATCGACAGTTGGAATACTTACAAATATTTAGTTTCTGAGTCTGTTGGCAATTAAGTCAATTACCTATACCTAATAATAATAATTAAATACTTTTATTACGCAAAAAAAAATCACATAATGTGGCGGACTTATTGCCCATAGGCAATTTCTACCAGTCAATGTAATGATTTCGCAATTTTCGAATCTATAAGTTTTCTCTCTACTTCTTATTGAACTTTTAGTATAAACATTTCAACTAGTCTTACCAGATTGAAGAGGTGATTTCATGTTGGTATCTTATCTGGCATTTGCAAGTCACTTATTTTCTGGATTGGTTTGCTGTGAATTGAAAAATAGTGCCCAACAAAATTTTATAGCGGACCTTCTCATTTGCGACTGCCGCCCCATGACATTCATTGGGAATACTGATATATTATTATTATTATGACATCATCATTCTATCTTCATTAAAGTATCCCATTTTTTGCATGTATGTACTGAATATTATGTTTTATATCATGACTCAGAATAATGGTACCTATATTAATTAATAATAATTAGTAATTCTTGGTGAGAAATGAAAATCAAAATGAGCCGAGGTGGCTGAATTATAAAACATTGTATCGTTTCACGCTTTTCCCACTAAAATCACACGTCAACATGATACAAACAATGGAATATTGTCGTTGAGGGTAAAGTAGACAGATATGGAATAAGGTTGGTGGTACCAATACCTACTACCTATTCAAAGTTTCGAGAGTGTAAAATACTAACGGGACATAACTAGATGCAAACAAATCAAAATTCAATACAAGTATTTAAGCTTGACAATAAATTATTGGTTTACTACAGAAGAACTATAGGGCTGGGTATACCTAAATTGATGGACATTGTAAACAAAATGATGAAAAACAGCCGAAATATCACCTAATACCGTGAGACGTAAATCTGTGAAAATATTAATATCGTAAGTAGGGATTGCAATCCAATAGTATTTTCAATCCAGTAGGATTTTTTTGGATTTCCTTTGAATTGCTGGATCCAGCAATTTTTAATAAGAAACGAAAATACTCTCATAAACACATAAAAGACAACTTATTTGTGTTCGTATATAAACGCATATTTTAGTCAGTTGAAAATAGTATGAATAATTCATATCTCTTGATATTGATCTTTTCAACTCAACTATGACATTGATCTCTTCAACTCATCGCATAGAGGATTTTAACTATCCATTTTGGCCACGTTCCCTCATCGCTCTGAGTGATCTTACGCACGCTTCCCATAACGCCCCATTTCCTTTCAATTTCCATTTCCTACAGCAAATAATATTATGTTACTGACTGTTTTTTTTTCTCAATTCATGTTTTGTTAACCAGTAATACTCATCAAACATTTTTGGCTTATTTGTTGTATTAATATCTGCTTGTCTTATATACTAAATTGTCTGTATGTTTGTCTTCAATAAATAAAATAAAAATATATATATTCCTTCTTATTTTGTCGTCTAAGATTATTTATTACCTATATTGATTGATGCATTATTTGGAAAATCAATTAATTTGGGATCCGCAGCGCTGGATCCAGCAAGCCGAAAAATGTACTGGATCCAGTAATTGCAATTCCTAATCGTAAGCCTAATGAATGTGGAACGTTCCAGAAACACGACGGCATGCCCGCTGATTGGTGCTACGACGTCCACCATGGCACTTTCGGTGATGTATTTATGTCTCCAGGAAGCAGGAATTTAATCACTGAGAGAAAAATAAAATAATGATCCAATATATAAACAAAATATTTTGGTTAAGTATTCAATACTTTTTTCTTGGTGTTGTATTGATTCTGCATTCGTTTATATTTGGCCGCGTGTGAAAGACTATTGTGAATTGGCGCCAATTATTTTGATCTGTGGCAAATGGCAAATGGCGAATAATTGGCTCGGGAGAGTATTGTAATGAAAGGTGAAACTCCAAACAGGTCCATAATGAACCACGTATCATAATATATGGAGGTAAGTAAATATCGCAATCTATTATAATATATGTATAAGTAGGTACCTACTAATACAGAAGTTCGACTTTTGTCATTTTGCACCTTTCTGTTACGAGCAACGATTCAATTTTTCGCTCATTAATTAAATTAATTATTTTTCATCAATATATTTAGACTACGAATTCATAGCAAGTCACTTTTTCAAACTTGCATTTTATACTAACGTTCATGCTTTATTTTATAAATTTATAGATATATTTGAATAAGAAACGATGATATTAGGCAAAAAAAGTACCTACTTATTTATGAATACCTACCTAATATATTCGGTTGAATAATAAAATATGTATTCATAACTATTTAAAACAAGTGCCTTATAATTAAGGCTGGGTTGTTTCAACAAAAGTATCAGTAATAGTATAGTTAAAATACTCTGATTTCTTAAAAGTTGCGTCGTTTGACGGCATTAGATTTCAATGAAACAACGAAAAGCATTGACAATTTTATGAAATCAATGTATTTTAACTTTAATCTTTGTTCGAGAAACACAGCCTTAGTAAATAAACGATAAGCGTCAAACAAATGAAATAATTACATATACGATAGATAAATAGCAAGAGCTAGACGGTGCTTGAACTTATGTATAAAGCAAAAATTGAATATCAATTCATATTGAAAGAATCTCTACTTTAGAGGCTGTTTCAATTTAAATCTTAGGTACTTTTACATAATATTACTAGTGCATCATTTGCGAGTTTTATGTTCTTTCAAAGTTCTATAAGGGAGTATTCAGTTCCTATCAGACCCTATAAACAGAACAAGCGGTCCGGTCGTTCAAATAAGTAAGGATATCAAAAATCGAAATACCTTATACATGATTACAAACAATCATTTTATAGTTGGTATAAAAACTACCTACAACTGTAATTAGAGTACTGGCCATTTGACTAGAAAACAAAAAGAATAATTACTGAATACCTACACAGTCTAACCAAATTATCCAATGTGGTTGAAAGAATAGCAATGCAAAAGTGGCGATGAGCAGGATCAATGATGACTCCGCAGGACACACACCAAGAATGAAAGAAGGACGATAAGACTGATGGAGTGAAGAACACAAGGGCGGCCACCTGATGGATGGATGACATCATAAGATCTGTTGTACCCCAGTGCATGGCAATCGTATAGGAACGGGAGGAGAAGACTAGGAGAGGGTAGGTCTATGTTATGTAGTGGGCAAATACGGACTAGAGATGATGATCAAAAACTACGTTCATTGAAGTGTATGTGAGAGGGGTTGAAAAGGATTAAAGAAAATGATTCCATGGCAAAATTGGTGCCAAGATTGTGATGATCGAATCATTCTATTGTCTTTAACGAAGAGCAAATATGTGGTGTTGTATAAATTTATTTGTTTTTGAATATTTATGGCTATACTCCTAAACCAGCTAAAATTTTCATTCTGAGACATTTTGCTCCCAGTGAATAATTTAAGCAAAAACAAAAATTACGTTATAACCTAGCATAATAAAATCCTCGTTAAAAATAGTTTGTATGAAAAAATATACCTAATAAAATTCCTGGTGGAGTTTTAACATGTAGCATCATGAAAGTCACGTCAGTCTTGATATTATAATGTAGCACAGATCTAGTAGTCCCACATTATTTCCCGTGTCCCGTATTCTGGGTTACAGGAATGATGGAAATCGCCCTTCCAGCTCACGTCAATATCTCCTCAACAAACTTTTCTGGGCGTCGGCGTCGGCGTCTTTGCAAGAGAACCCAAGTAATCAAATATAGCGGGACGTACCATCAACAACCATTTTCATTGCAAAAAAGTTTACCGAGATATAGCCATTACTTGAATTAGACGAAGAAAAAATATGTTCGATCAAGAAAATTCATACAGGATTTGTATTGATTTTTGTTACTGTGTGTGGTTGTTTTTAACATCAACTGTTTTATTTTGTAAATACTTTTTTCACGTCATTAATTTACAGAGTGAAATATCTCAAATTTTCCTTGTGATTACGATTTATTATAAAAAAATAGTGAAACAGGTTAAGAATATTTATTCGGCTCATATATATTTTTTGACCGATAGGCGACAAGAGACCTCAAGGGCGACCACCTAACGATGGACGACATTAAAAGATTTGTTGGACCACAGGAACGGGATGAGTGGAGAAGGAGAGGGGAGGCCTATGTATTACAGTGGGCAAACACAGGCTGATGATGATGATAAATTTTTTCCTGAAACAAATTGCTTTTCACTATATTATATTTTTCAAAAGTAATTTTAATTTGTTTTTTAGTGAATATTTTTATCTTCTGTATTTATCAATTTTGTTAAAACCATAAAAGAAATATTGTATTGCAATGAAATATTATATTTTTTCACATTTTTCATTTTACGTAATTTATAATAGAACACAACCATGTAATAATAAACACTCCTTCGCACTCCGTACAAGTGGCGAGCTCTATCGAAATGGCATATTTTCCCAACTAATCAATGTTTATATTTTCTTTGTAGGTACCTGCCTATATTTTTTGGTTGAAATCATCCCTCTAATAATTATCGTAAATCAACTTGAGCTAGACCTACGGGTGCGCGAAGGGCAAATTTGTCTTTTTGCTTAGTTGGTATAATATGTAGAAATCGCCCATCTCCACGGTGAGATAGTTCAAGAAGTTTGACGAAACAATAAATTGATTTTATTCACTTATCATTTATAATTGTTTGTTACAAAAATATTAATCATAAAGTAATCTATAAATTAGGTACAGATAAATTTAACTATTTCGAAAATTTATTAAACATTGAAATTTTTTTTATATTCTTATGCCTTTATACACAAGTACGAGTGTACAATTATTTGAAGAGAATATAAAATATCACACAAGCACCGAAATCAGCTTTCTTCAAAACGTTTTCCCGAACAAATTTGGAAATCCAGAAAAACTGTTTCGTACGATCTGTTAAGGAATGCATTAAAAAGGCGTCATTTCAAATGTAGAATCTTCCTAGCGACAGGAGTCATCAGACTACAAATGAACATTTTTTTAGTTATTACTAATTCATCAATACAATCTTAAACGATCTTAATGATCCAAAAGTGTTTGAGAACTGGTGAATTTTTGAACGACGCCGAACCGAGTGAGAAACAAAGTGGCATGGGAAGCATTTCGAAATGTCGGGAGACCTCAAGGGAGAGAGAGGAAAGATAAAAAAGTTTCGTAAGTAGTTAGCGAGTTTTGGGTGTGGAGAGGAGGTAGGAGCAAGGGTGAGGGGTCATGGAAAGTTATAAGAAGAAAAAGGGAGTCAGCCTCCCTGGAAAAGTTTTATTTAGGTTCAGCCTATCGTAAATATGTATGCCTCAGCCGAAACGACTTCCCAGAAAGTACCTGGATATGTTTTGGTTATTTTCTAACGAAAAATACATTTATTTATTTCCTTTTTTCCTGAACTGTGTCGCTTACGAGAGTGAGTAAGGTGTTGTTGAATAACTAGATGGTACCTACCTCCGAAGAAAGAAACTTTTCCTGTATACTATTAAAATCATGTGAGAAAGAATTTTAATGTACGTAATACATTACAATACGTCTGATACATAAGGGGCTAATCAATATTCTATAGGTGAAGTGAGAATTTTTAGCTGTGGAAGAGAATTTTATTTGAATTTCCAATATTTTAGATATTAAAAAAAACACAATAAGACATGTAAGATAAAATAATTTAGACGATACAAGTAGGTAGATTTGTACGAATAAGGAAATGAATTGATATAAAAATAGACTATATAATCGACTCAATAAATAGACTAAATTGAATAGGTTCGGAAAATACCATTGAATCTAACTTATTAAAAGATTAAGTATAAAAAACTTGGAAACTCAACTATTACTGTTATTAAATACACATTAATAATAAATACAACAGTTGGACAAAGAGAAAAAACACAGAAAACACATTTATCTTTATATCGATGACTAAAAAATCGAGAAAGTTATCAAAAAATATATTTCAGTGGAATAGATAACATTTAAATTTACTTCAACATGGAATCATTTAGTTTTGCTAACGAATTTCCAAGCACCCACGTTAATTTCATTATTTCATTACCTTTACCTGTTATTATGGTAAATATTGACTACACGGTAGTTGGCAAAGTTTTGACTGACACATAAGTAGATAGAAACTCTAGCATAATAATAATACAAATAATGGTCTTCGTCAATTCTCAAGACGACTTCCTTCGCATATGAAGACACATGCCAATTTGGGAGTATGTCTTCAATTTCAGAGTTGGACCGTTCCAATTGAATCACAAGCTATGCATGTGGAACTTTCTGGCTCCATTATTATGTCCTGCAGCATCAGACTTGGTCTACGTTGGCTGCCTTCCTTGCATACTTATATACATAATATCCATAATCAACACGAAATGTATGTACTTTGATTGTACGACTATCTTCATTAGAAACATTAATACCTAGTAGGTATATTGGAAAACTGAATACTTCATTAATATTTAGATAGGCATATATTTATATAGATAGTTTTTGATGCAACAATATAATATGAACATTACACATACACTTACTTTAGTAACAAAATATACAAAATTAATGATAGGCACATAATCAATGATTTAATACAATAAAATTATTATTAACAAATAATAGGTACCTACAAATTTATTTGGTTTATCGACGGGCGATTCTTGGTGAGGGCACCCGATGCTAATTGGTCGCCAGTGCAAAACTTGACCCCCGGGCATGGCCACATGTCTATTAGTAAAATAGCTCTTCACTATTTTATATAGGTTGCAAGGAGCCTTACGGTCTCGAAGTTTTTTTTTTAAATTAGAGGCCACCAGGCATTGTAAAAATGCTCCCGCAATATTAAGGGATATACCTAGAGATGACATATTTATTATCAGTACTACTAACAAAATCAGATATGGCCAAGATAGCATCAACCGTTGATTTCCCAGCGCGAAAACCGAACTGCCCGGTTACTGGAAAAATAATCCTTTAAACGCCGACATATAAGCTTTTCTAAGACGTTACCCAATATAGGTAGTGACCCACCCACCCACCCTAGGGGTGGGTTTTTTCACAGAATAGTTAAATCTGTAGTTATAGTTAAATTAGGTTAAATTATAACTACTAGTTATGCAACCGATAGGTAAATATCTTGAAACGGTTTTATCAAGCGTAGTTATGTGATGGTTATAGTTTCCGGTGTTGCAAGTAAAATAGCGTCCAATATTCCCAAATGCATGCGTGTGGGCCGTCTTCGTATTTTATTCATATGTCAACATTTCCATATAATTTGTAAACAACGTGGACCATGTGACAGCGTTTGTCTGTTGTCATTGTTTGTCATTATATCGCTGTGTTTGTGACGCGTTGCATCTAATTTATGGTTTGAAAAATCGCCATGGAATCTCCTGTATTCACATCGACTTTAAAGTAAGTTAATAATATGATATTGTCGCATTTATTTTATTTTTTATTTTATTTTTATTTTTTACACAATACACGGCATAAGCCATTTACATGTTACATAGAATTATATTTTCTTTTAATTAACAAAATTATATATTAAAAAGAAAAATAAAAACAGAAGATCGTTAAGAAGGATTTGTAATAGAACGATGTATGACCGGGTAAGAAATGAGGACATAAGGAAAGAATGTAGATGAAGAAAGATGTCATTACTAGAATGAAAGTGAACACATTGAGATGGTTTGGTCACATGGGGAGAATGAATGAGGAGCGCCTGACGAAGAAAATATACAGAGCGGAAAGGAATGGAATGAGAGGTCGGGGACGCCCAAGAAAGGGATGGCACGACCATGTGAACGAAATTTTGAAAGACGGAAATGTTAGAAGTGTGAGAAATAGACGAACATGTATGAGACGATGCATGAATGTGGACGAGGCGAGAGATGCATGCCAGGATAGAAAGATGTGGCGTTCGGTTCTCCCTGCCTACCCCGCAAGGGACATGGCGTGATGGTATGTATGTATGTATGTATGTAAAAATAAAAACAGAATTAACAATAGATTTCATTTAAAAATTAGACAGTACTGGTCGAATATATAAAAAATAGAGAAACAACAATAAATTGACAAAACAATATTTAAAAAAAAATGTTTTTACACAAAGAAATAAGCACATACAACAATAATTTATTAATTATTATAATAACATATTGTGAAATATTTATAGGGTAATTACAAAAAAAAACAAAGAATAAGGAAAAGAAAGAAAACTGCAAAGTTAGCTATTCAATTTGATTTTTTTTTAACAGATTTTTAATTATCTCAATAGAGACGAAGTTGGAATATTTATTGTAGGAGAACCGGGAAATCGGGAAATTTCCCGGTTCTCCTACAATAAATATTCCAACTTCGTCTCTATTGAGATAATTAAAAATCTGTTAAAAAATATCTTTGACTCCCGACAGGGAAAAAAATCCAATGTTTGCGCATATGCAATAATAAAAATATTCGATTATTCAATTTGAATTCTGGAAAGACCTATAAATATTTTTTTTGAATACCGGCAGGCTATCCCCGAAAATATCTGCATCAACACACAGCTCATTTCCTAGCCTATGTAATCTCGGTGTTGGAGAGTTAAATATATATTTAGTGGAAGCGGCTCCCTCATGGAAAAGCACAGCTTGTCTAGTCCGTCTATTCAGAACATGGAAGTTGATTGCACTTACAAGCTCAATGCAGTCCGTTGCTCCGTTCACTAACTTGTGCAAAACCTACGTCGATCGGCCAACGAATGTAAATGAAAGCCACGCATCAAGTCGGGATAATCAATATTTTTTATGGAAAAACCTAATTTATAATTTAAAAAGCGCAAGAACTTGCGCTGCACTCGTTCAATCGCTATGAAGTGAATAGCATAATGTGACCATATCACTGTGTTGTACTCAAGTTGAGGTCTAACTAGTGATACATAAAGCGATCTGAACGACTGCAAACTTCGAAGGTCTGTTCCCAGACGCAATAAAAAGCCTAGGGTCCTCATCGACTTTCCCACTATCTCTTCAATATGCATGTTGAAAGAAAGACTACTACTAAAACCTATCCCCAGGTCCCTGATATTTTTTTGTATTAATACCCTTGATAAGTACGTATATCGTATTTTACACCTGCGTTGTAACCTCTTATTCACAAAAACGGCGCTATATAAATTATCCAAATTTATTATTATTATTATTATTTTTCCAATATTGCTCATATTATTATAAGTATCTCAATTAACGTTATTTTTCTTTTCAGGAAATCAGCAAATTTCTCAAAAGAAGAGGTAGATAAGTTAAAAGAGCTTGTAGAGAAGTATAAAAATGTGATCTTAAACAAGAAAACTGACGCTGTGACGTGTAAACAAAAATTGGAGGCCTGGTCTAATAATGCCGACGAATTCAACGCAAGCATGCCCGGAAATATATAATTGGTCTATATGATTTTTGGGTCAGAAGGATCCAGGTTACTACGCTTGGGAATAACAGTCATTAAACCTGTTTTCCAACAATCCGGAAGCCTTCTCGCGAGCAATTGTTTCACAATAAGATAATCTCGTGGTGAACAATGTGTCAGCACCTTTGTACAAGAGCTGCATCAATGCGATCAATGCCAGGAGATTTGTTTTGGTGAAGATTTGTTTGGTGATAAAATCAAGCTCATCGAAATTGACGAAGGTCGATATGGGAGTTTGCGGGATATCGGATTGGTTATTGCGTATTTGTGAATGAAGAGGAGTATCAGATGAGATGTCATCAGAAGAAATAAGTATGTCAAGTAGCGTGCTTGTCGTCGAGTTAGAGTCTATTGTGATAATTCCAGTTCGTGGATCACGGATACACGAGACTGACGCATTTGGATATTTTTTCATCGATGCATATCTAAACCCAGCACCCCAAAGATCTGTGGTTGAAATTAAAATGATACTCTCAAACTCTCAAAATAAAATATTTGGTAAAATTATTATCATATCTAAAACTTTGGTTCGTCTTCTAATCCCTATTTGAAATATCTTACCAATATTATCCCGAAAACTTTTAAAAGTTACAGTCCTTGGTTTTGTGTACAAGAAATACCGAGTTAAATGAATGGTGAATAATACTGTAGTATTATTATATGATGGCAACCTAATTCCAAAATATTGTACAGTCTAATCGTAACTTTGTTGCGGTAATCACATTTAATATGTGGAAAATGGGAGTACGACATTGATTTACCTTAAGATCAAAATGACACCATATCTTAAAACCCGGGTTTATCTTAATCTTTACATACTTTGCGGTCACAATTACGCAAACAAACATGATATGCTAAATAAGATTCTCTAAAGACATACTCGTAAATGACTCGAGAGAGACAGAAATGAAAAACATTAGAAGAGGCCTTCATCCAGCAGTGGAGGCAAACCAAGAAGAAGAAGAAAGAATATAATATATTATATATAATTTATTATATACATATACTACTGTTGATATTACAAACGTATACGTAACAAAAATACCCACATCTTTAGGGATTTTTCAAATATAGCCCACCCTAGTATTGATTCATTTATTTATTTATTTTATTTATTTATTTAACTTTTTGTACATAATATAAACAAGTATAATGCACACTGGCGGGCTTATTGCCATTAGGCAATTTCTTCCAACCAACCAGATTACTGAGTGACAGAATTATACATGTACATCAACAAAAAATATACATAACACCAGAGAAAATATACATAACACCAAGATAAATAATAAATGAAGGAAAAGGAGAGGGTTCAGGTATTTTCGGAGAGATACCCCTGCTTTAGTCTTTTCTTGAAAATGGAAAGCGAGTTTGACGAAGTTATATCATTTATATTTATTCAGCGACGTGTCTTTAAATCATAAATATTATTATCCAGGAATATCCTGTATATATATTTTCTTATTTATTTTGGATCAGTAGACAGTGAAATTATTTATGATGTCATAAAAATATGTACAAAATGGTTGTCGGGAAGAAATTGCAACTAGTCCGCCATTTGTATTATTGCCAAAAAAAAATTATGTACAATATAGTGTTTCAATAAATAAATAAAAATAATATCAATTACATACTAATCACAAGAGTATAGAAATATGTCAGAAAAATGTATTATATTTTTTAATTTATTTATCATAATTTACAAAATATTATTTTTACATATTATATATACCCACTTCATAAGGCTTATCCTGTACCGAGGTGGAATATTTTTCAATCAAATATATACATCTTTATACAATATTTTTACCGTACTAGTATTTATTTATTATAATATTTATTTATTTATTTTTAATATTTATTCGTGACAATACGTATTCTATATTCATTAAATATATTTTTAAAATATCTAAATGATGCAGGGGGGCATGGATGTAGGAATGATGTGGATGTTAAGAATTGGTGAGGAGGAATGAGGTATTTAATTATTTTGTTTATTTAATTAAGTAAATGTTTTTTTATAGTCTTTTTAATAATGTTTAGCGCCTGCCTCACTAGGATTATATCCCGTGATGAGAGAAAGCACTTTATAAAACATAATAACAATTCCAATAAAACAATAACATAATAAAGTAACAATACATCTCATAATTATAGAGTATTAATAACTATGACAGTGATAAGATCAAACAACAACTAAATATTATTACTAAATATAAATAAATATGTGAAACAACAACCATTTATACAATTTGTTTGATTTAAAAAAAAACATAAAATCTTGTTAAACAGCAACTTTTCAGCCCCCCTATGTATACAACGTGTCATTTAGCTCAAGAGAAGATAACCCAATGTACGGAAGTGACAGTTGCCAGTCACGTGATGATGTGCTAAATGACACATTGTCTTGGGGGGCTGGACGGACTGTTTTGGCTGTCCAAGTTATCTGATTCGGCTGTTAAATTTATTTTATAAAATACGATTACTAATAAAGCAACTAGTGCCTACGTTTTCATAGCCAATGTTGAACCGTAAAAGTTTTCTGTTATAACTTTTGGCCTAGAAACAAACCAATTCGCTACTTGTGATATTTTCATATAACTTTATCATATCAAGCCTCGGAGTACTTTTGTTTTCAAGGCCATATTGTTATTCAAGTTCGAACCGAGAGTTTGGACTTTTTATTTCTAAAAGTTTTCCAATGTCGGCCTCTACTTTGGTTGCAGGGTTATAAATAAAGTTCTCCGTGCCAGTACGGCTCCAAGTCATCCTGGACACGAACTTTAGAGTCCAATACAATTGCCAAGTTGAACCAACTCGCTAATGGTTTCCAAAAAAAGTTGAATGAAAGAATAAAGAACATGTCTGGTGTCAGACAAGTTCAAGGTCTCTCTGCTCATTTTGTTTAGTTTGACCGACTTTGAATTAAGCATCGATTTTCTTACAACTAATTTAAGTTTCTTGCAAGTTCTTCGAGATAGACAAAGTTACTAGTATCTGTTGAATGATTTTGCTAAAGTGAGTTTGGAGTCTTTTTGTAGGGGTAAGTATTTTGTTCTTAACTTTAAACAGAGGGCTGTGTCCAACGCTAAACTCCTCATTACCGAGTCGCTCCACAAAGTATTAAAATTTTGTATGGAACATTTTCAGCACTTTCATGAAATGAGTTTGTTCAATTATTTTTTATTTAAATCTTATAAAATTTTAAATGAAAATTTGATAATTCTTCAATGTCATTTTATGAAAGTGATGTGACTTTTTTCTCAAGAACTCTTCCTAGAACGAAGAAAGACTTTCGCAGGCTTTAAGAACTCCGCGAAAAATATGGGTCTTAAACACAGCAAAAACAAAATATACAATAGCAAAAAACCACCACATAATGATGACCTACGTCAAATTGATATGGACACACAAACAGTGGAACCTTGAAATATTTGACATTTAAAAAAATGAGAAGCAGCAATCATAATATATCCCTCAAAATCCAACGGGGTCTAAGCGAGTATTATGTACATATGCAAATTTACATAATTTCAAAATAATCAAATGAGAACCTACTTTAGTTTTAGATAAAGTTGAATAAACACGCCACCGCACCCGCGCTGTACATAATATATAGTACACACAGATATGTACATTGTTATGAAACTTTCAGAATACAATCTCAGCATGATACTAGTTGATAATCTGCGATGAAAAAATAACAACTACCTATATCCCCTCGGGGTTGTGAAGAGTAAAAAATATTCAGAGTTTGGCTTTTGCTTCATCTATAGATGTTTTAGCAGTATACCTTCTGCTAAAGTGTCATTAAGAGGTAATTTCATTTTCAGCTTTTGTAATATTTTATCTGGTCAACTTTGCAACATAGTTGTGAATTTTATTGTATTCTTTATGTTGATAGTTTATCGTCATGCAATCTATAAATATTTATTATTTCTGAAATTCTATGTGTTGACAATTGATGACATCAAATTTATATTAGGCTGGGGTTACGGAAAACCCTAAACTCAGAATCTGTAGCATTTTTAAAACACTCTTTAAACAACCCCTCGTCTTTATAATGTATTTATTTTACTACCATCACCATCTACTTGATTTATCTTCACGTTTTTCATAGGTTATGCAAATAGGTGTGAATATAGAAACACTTTATACAAAGCAGTGATCTTCAATCTACCAACATGTAATATCAACAGTTAATGCAATAGATCTAATAAATACCTACATATATGAAGTACAGATTTAAGAATATAGAGATGGAGACACTCTAATGAAATAATCGCATTATATTTATATTTGAAAGGGTAAAACAATTTAAGTATTTGGGTAGTGTACCTAATTACTGAGAATCTATAATAGACCCTGTCACTGAAGTAAAATGCAGAATAGAAGCGGCCCGATAGGCATTTTACAAAATGATAAATCTTCTCCTCGACGACAATGGCCCGAGATATCAGTTGGCCCTTAAATCGTTGGATTTAGTAATCCAAGTTAAAAGTTTAGGGAAGATTAAATTTCATTCGCGTATTTCAGTGCAAAATGAAACGTCAGTTACGTAATCTTCAACTATAGATATATTTTACGTTTTCTATGGTTATTGTCTATAACGCATCTGTCAAATTCAAGTCAAATTGTAATAACCTTATGATACGTGACGCGAAGCTGTGACTAATATTATTTTATTGTTATAACAACACATTATTTTATTTGTTTCATTACACAGCATGTTACTTTTTCAATTTATTATACAGATCGATGTTTTTTTTAATTAAAATCAAACATTGTAGTGAAAAAATGTGATTGAAGAATATGTACTACGTACGTAGTACTTCAATGCAAAATGTATGTACATTTTACAGATAGATATGGAACTAAGTGATAATGGTAAAGTGTCTTATGTAGAAAATTTAAGAATACACATTATATATATAGAAACAGGATGGATCAATTTAAAAAGTGGGATGAAAAAACATCGCAAAAATAAAGTTGCGTGCCTGACGTTTCATTATGGCTGACAGTTTATTTCGTTTGTTGTCAGGCAATACAATATAATTATGTAAAAAAGAAAATAAATATTAAATACATGAACCACTTCTATATCAAGTCTTTTATTTTAACATGAAAAATAAATCATGATTATAATTATTATGCATAGTTATTTGTAGTATAAAATGAAATAAAACATTAAAGCGTGCGGCGATTAGTACGCCACCTGGCGAAAAAGACTAGAAACAATACTTAACTCAAGATTAAGACACGCAATCCGCCAGAAACGTTGAGTTAAATATTTGTGGTTTAGTGACGTATTTGAGGGAAGATTTGGTACTGAAATACGCAATATTTTTGTTAAACTTGAACTATCAAATAAGACAACTATCAAATTCTTCTTCATTATCTTTTTATTGCTCTTCTGATCTGTTTGTCAGATGTCGTTTATGGTAAGTTAATTAATAAATAGGTACTTACACATTTTTGCTGAAACCAAAAAACAAACAATTCTACATTCGCTAAACTACACAATGAAGGTATAATATGTACTAGACTTGCAGTTGCAGAGGTCAAAATTCGATCATAATTCATTACATTTTTAAGTTTGTCATTAGGTCTATGAAGAAAAAAAAACATAATAATAAGTAAGTTATAGGTATTATTCAGATATATATTTTTCTTTAACGTGTTCTAAATTTTGATTTAAATCAACTGCATTGTAGGTACCACATTGACAATTTAAACGTAAACAATGGTTATGAAACAGAGGAAACATGTTGGTATGGCTACTGCAGTGTGATTGTATGTTACCAGCTAAGCATTTTGTTCACAGTAGCTTATACTACGCAGGAGTATAAAGTAACACTTCCCCTCTCATTCATGTTCTAAGGAAAATAATCAAAGGTTTGATGTGAAATATTTTTTTATTTAATTTAGAGTATTTATAACACATTTTATGCCTTAATATTAGCATTCTGCAGTCCTCCTCCATGTAAACTTTAACTAAGCCACATCTCAAACTCCTCCGTGCACGCAGTCTGCTTAAAAAGGGATCCATAGTTTTTGCTTCAAGTATCATGGGCCCACGTCAGTAAGGGCCCGAGACGCAAGTCCCAACCACCTTTGACCTGTAGGTACTGAAATACCTATACTAAAATTCCCATACAAAAATTGTACTGAAAATTTTACCTATACTATGTAAAATACCGTCCGATACAAAAAAAAAATATTAAAATACCGTCCCAACGAAAAACTTGCGGAACATATAGGTATACACGAACTTTTTCATTTTTTCCCTTTTGTCCTATGACCATCAAATTTTGCAGAGATATTGAGTGACGCAATAGAAAATACACCTCATTTATTTGATCAAAAATGCACATCTAGAATCCAGAAATTTAAGTTTGAAAGAGAGCTGCAGAGTGTATGGAGGAATGGCGACGAATTCTGAAGGAGGCCAAGGCCCACATCGGGCCGTAGGGCCAATGACGGTGATGATGACTATTATAATTTGAGTAGATTTTTTTTGTGTTGCGCTACGAGCATTTTGTGACGCAACATTTTCGTATGAGCCTTGAAATTTTATTAGTCATTTTTTGCGTTCTTACAAGCGACGTGCGTCACATCCAGCTACCTATATCAGTCATTTTGTAAGTATATCCAGGGACTTGCGTCACTATTCCCCTTTTAAGGAATTTGTCAGATTGATATATACATAGATTCATTTAATCATTTAGATATATTTAATTTAATATTTGACCATTTGAAACATAAATGTGAGGATATCTTTATTTATTCACGTGAGGAATTTCGGTGTCAAAAATGAACCATCTCCCAACTTCATCCTATGCTCAAACCCGTAGTCCACCTCCCATCAACGTTATCTTCTGGTAAGTTATTGTGTTAACATATATGCCTACATAATATATTTTTAATGTATTACTTTAAGTAAAAACCTGTTATTATTTTCCTTGTTTATCTTATATTTATATCTATTTTATATAAAAATTAAAAACTGTTGGTTTTCTATTTGTTGACGCGGATATGAAATTAGTAAGAAATAAAAGTGGATTGTATTTTTGTGATGCGGGTGATTACTTGCAACCACTGCAAGGCAAAGGAAGGATATATTATATGGAGCACTAACTTGATCCTTGGTCCTCTCCCTTGGTAGGATGATCACACTTTATTCACACGCGCGCGGTGAGAGCAATTTTATGATGAATTTAGAGGAACGGTAAAAAAGGTGGAAGCGATGCGGGAGAGTCTTAATATGACGCGGTATGAAAGGATACTAGTTTTTGGATGTGGGGCGGGCAATGATTGCAACTATTATTATTCGAATATTTTTATTCTTGCAAATGCGCAAACATTGGATTTTTTTCCCTGTCGGGAGTCAAAGATATTTTTTAACAGATTTTTAATTATCTCAATAGAGACGAAGTTGGAATATTTATTGTAGGAGAACCGGGAAATCAAGGCACCTACAGGGCTTACGACCTGTCATCGGCTGGTTTACGTGATCACTTTATGCGCTTGCGCAACGTTCACCAATTATGCCTTTTAATGAGATCCCTATCAATTCAATTTTGAAAGTTCTATATATTGTAATACTGAAATTCTTTTTCGCTTGAAAATAAGGAATTTTTACTACAGCCATCTATGGGTGAAATTATGAACAACAATCTTATTATTTTTATTTATTTTGTTGGAACGCCATCTATTGAGAGAATTGGTTTTTTGTAAATAATGAAAGCTACAATTCTTATATCTGAGGTGACAATGCATTTTTCGCATAGAAGTCACCCCTGAATTGCGCCAGACTTATTAGGTCATTTTTGTCTTATTTACTTGTACCAATGTGTAAGTAATCGAATATTTTTATTCTTGCATATGCGCAAACATTGGATTTTTTTCCCTGTCGGGAGTCAAAGATATTTTTTAACAGATTTTTTATTATCTCAATAGAGACGAAGTTGGAATATTTATTGTAGGAGAACCGGGAAATCAAGGCACCTACAGGGCTTACGACCTGTCATCGGCTGGTTTACGTGATCACTTTATGCGCTTGCGCAACGATCACCAATTATGCCTTTTAATGAGATCCCTATCAATTCAATTTTGAAAGTTCTATATATTGTAATACTGAAATTCTTTTTCGCTTGAAAATAAGGAATTTTTACTACAGCCATCTATGGGTGAAATTATGAACAACAATCTTATTATTTTTATTTATTTTGTTGGAACGCCATCTATTGAGAGAATTGGTTTTTTGTAAATAATGAAAGCTACAATTCTTATATCTGAGGTGACAATGCATTTTTCGCATAGAAGTCACCCCTGAATTGCGCCAGACTTATTAGGTCATTTTTGTCTTATTTACCTACTTGTACCAATGTGTAAGTAATCGAATATTTTTATTCTTGCATATGCGCAAACATTGGATTTTTTTCCCTGTCGGGAGTCAAAGATATTTTTTAACAGATTTTTAACTATCTCAATAGAGACGAAGTTGGAATATTTATTGTAGGAGAACCGGAATAATAAGATTGTTGTTCATAATTTCACCCATAGATGGCTGTAGTAAAAATTCCTTATTTTCAAGCGAAAAAGAATTTCAGTATTACAATATATAGAACTTTCAAAATTGAATTGATAGGGATCTCATTAAAAGGCATAATTGGTGAACGTTGCGCAAGCGCATTAAGTGATCACGTAAACCAGCCGATGACAGGTCGTAAGCCCTGTAGGTGCCTTGATTTCCCGATTCTCCTACAATAAATATTCCAACTTCGTCTCTATTGAGATAATTAAAAATCTGTTAAAAAATATCTTTGACTCCCGACAGGGAAAAAAATCCAATGTTTGCGCATATGCAAGAATAAAAATATTCGATTACTTACACATTGGTACAAGTAGGTAAATAAGACAAAAATGACCTAATAAGTCTGGCGCAATTCAGGGGTGACTTCTATGCGAAAAAAGCATTGTCACCTCAGATATAAGAATTGTAGCTTTCATTATTTACAAAAAACCAATTCTCTCAATAGATGGCGTTCCAACAAAATAAATAAAAATAATAAGATTGTTGTTCATAATTTCACCCATAGATGGCTGTAGTAAAAATTCCTTATTTTCAAGCGAAAAAGAATTTCAGTATTACAATGTATAGAACTTTCAAAATTGAATTGATAGGGATCTCATTAAAAGGCATAATTGGTGAACGTTGCGCAAGCGCATAAAGTGATCACGTAAACCAGCCAATGACAGGTCGTAAGCCCTGTAGGTGCCTTGATTTCCCGGTTCTCCTACAATAAATATTCCAACTTCGTCTCTATTGAGATAATTAAAAATCTGTTAAAAAACTATTATTATATTATGTCACTTCATATAAATAAAAAATGTAACAATTATATTAATGACATATTGAACACTATTGAATAAATAAATAAAATAAATGTGCAACTTTGCAAATGAATAATATTTACCTACTTAGTAAGTTCCTGTAGTAAAACAGTTAATTTCTTTCCTTTTTATATCAAATTTCTACTCGATTCTCACAGTTTGGTTTGCTTTGGCCTCAGTGTAGGTAATGTGGGATTTTTATTTAAAGGACAAAACTGGGGTGAAATACCGTCGCTTTAAACGTGCTTTTTATTGTCGCTCGTTCTATTCCACACACACTTGACGTGGATTGTGGGGTCTAACAAAAAAGTGAATTCATTAACAAGATGTCTGCAGTACCTACAAGAGCATGTTGATATTTTGACATACTCTCCCCATGCTATGTTAAATTATTTCTTTCGTAAGAACAATGAATCTCAGATCCATATCTACTGCAAATCAAATTATATAGCCATCTATAATTTACACAAATACATTTCTATACTCCGTTCCCAGATTATATTTATTTTTTGATACTGATCGTAAATCTAAAAAAAACATGCAACACATATGAATTTGTCGTTGACATATTCTTTCACCGATATTTCTATGATCTTAAATAATTACGTTTAATTTGTACAGATTTGTCCATGTGACTTATTTCCACTGTATAAATTATCCTTATATTATGTTTATTCTGCCATTTTTAATTCCCGCTACATACATTACATCTATGATATCAATAATTGAATTATCTAAAAAAAAATTTAATGACTTTCGTAAATAAATAATATTATTCTGCAGAATAATTTTTATTTATTTTTAAACCACAAATTATTATACAAACAAATTAAAAGAGCATGTATAGAACGACATCCATGAAACATTTAAGGAAATAAATTCATTGAAAATCACTCAAAAATAATATATTCATCCGTTCTAAATAGATGACATATTTAATTGGTTAGATACCTACTCCATAATATATTTTTTAATAACATTTTAAATATATTATGGAGTAATATATTAATAATGTTATTAAAAAAATACATAATATATTAGTGAATCCTACTCCATAATATATTAGTGAATCGAATTATTTCTATATATTTTGCTCATTCATATTCAAAATATTACTTCGCTTTCTTCTTGTCATCCGTTTTTTTGCCAATTAATATTATGATACATACAGTTTTAACGCTGTTTCGTTCACTGAGTGGAAGTACATAATGAAATTATACGAGTATAATGACACAGTTTTAATCCACGTATGAGTAACAATGAGCCTGAGTGCTTTCGATAGTTACACCATCATCTTCAGAAAATCTTAATTTAATTGTCACACACCATGACACACCATGGTGTAACTAACCATAGATAGCGCTTAGTCTCATTGTGACTCATACGTGGATTAAAACTGTGTCATTTTACTCGCAATAATTTCATTATAATACAGTTAGGTTTCTGAGCTGTTTTATATATCTAATGGCCAGTTTCATAAAAATTAAAGGAGACTTAATGTCGACTTTAAAATAAATTGCGTTTCATAACAACAAAATGTCACTTAAAGTTCACTTTAATTTAAAGTCCAGTGTCTTCGTACTTTAGTCACTAAAGTCTTCCTAAGAGCAGTTCATTTTTTTGCCACCAGAGTGTGCTGCAATATGACAATGTTCAAGTCAGTTCTTGTTGATGTCAATATTGTCAATTGAATGTTGACGATCATGTCCATATTACTTACTAATATTCAATAGTTTTGTTATTATTTAAACATTTTTTTATAAATAACATAAAAAAAATGATGTTTTCAAAATGAGCTAATTAGAAGATGCGTACTGTGATACAGCAGTGAATAGTATATAGGTAAAAAATCGACCACATAGAAAAGTAGAAATAAGGAGAATTTTTTGATAGATTTTGTTCCATAAACATGTCCTATATATCAATGATCAATTCAATGACAGAAATAACATATTATATGGTAGTAAACAGAAAGATTTACCTATGCTATGAGCTATGTTTCCAAGGGGCCGCCCATACCTTATAATCTTTACAGTAAAAATGCAATCAAATTCCCTCATTTGTGAGTTTAGTCACAAGTTACAGTACTGACAACAATAAGTATAAAATAAGTACTTTTTTTATCTAATGGCAATTTTTTTTAGTGGCAATATTGAAGTAAGCAAATGACCCTGAAGTTAGAGATGGGCTCAATTCAGACAAATATTATTTTAAAATTGAATATTTTTCAATTTACAAATATGATAAATGAACAAGCATAAATCTTTTTCAATTTACAATTATGATAAATGAACAACAATTAACAATTATGATAAAGCATATTATAATAAATGTCATTTTCTACAAAAAATGTCTCATATATTTAACTTTGATTATTAAATAATTAGGATCATTCATCTGCATATAAATAAAGTAGACCTCGTAAGATTGGTTTTGCACATGTTTGTGCACGGCTAAATTCATGTCAGTCTGCCTGTCCATGAATTCGTTTGAAACCTTACTATGTCAAAATCGGCAATTTTACAGTAGAGCAAAAAAATTCATCATTTATTGTTTGACACATTAATGTATGATAAGACAATGATTATTACATACTAAATTATAATTGATATTTTTTTCTGAAATTAATTAGATGTCATTTTGTCGTGTTTACAACTTGATAGTTTACTAATTTAAATGTTTTTTTAAATACAAAAATTATTAGTATCATATCTTCATGATTTATATGATTAATTATTTTTGATTAATTTCTCCTGGCGGAAATCAGATGTTATGGTTGTCTTAGCAACTTTAAATGATTTACAGAAAAGGGGATATATATTAAAAAATGCATATTTTTTTAGATACCAAGCTTTATTAAAAAAAATCCATCGGTTCTATATTTTTCAAATTAGTGACTTGTTTACATTTTCTCCATACTTTTTTTTGTAATGCCTTGATTTTCTTTTTCGATTTTTATCAAGTATATGTGAACGAACAGCTCTCTCTTTAAACGTATTTTTCTTGGAGTGTCCTGCATAGAAATATCATTTTCAGGCAATGTTGGATTTGATGATGAACAACTAGGCACCGAAGGTTCAAGAAGGATGGGTCAAGTTATCTGAAAAAAAAAATCAATGTAAATTAAGAATGTCCGCAAGTGTATTTATAAAATTTAATAACGTATATCAAAATAATGATTCAATAAGTATATAGGTAAGGATATTTAAAAACTTGTAGGTATATAAAATTTACAAAAAAGTCCGAAACAGAACAAATAAGTAATATTTAATAAACACATAATATGATAAGTACTAAGTCAGAAAAAAAACTATCAACTTACTTCAGGACAAACAGTATCTAATTGAGAGAAAATTGAAGAGACAACATTATTCTTAATTTTTCTTTTATAACCACTTCGGTCAATTTCATCATCTCTGAAATGCTTTGAACAAATGACTGTGCTTGAAGATGGTTGCCAATTTGGAGGACGATTGACAGCGGCAATCCACAAAGCTCTAAGAGCTGGATTTTTTGGAAATCTGTAAAAAATACACATGTTTTTCACTTCCATTTACATAAATAAATTAAAAACATTATAAATATAAAATAAAAACATTAACAATATTGTGTATTACTTAAAGATGTCAGATAAAATAAAACTAATAAATAAAGTACGTATAAGATTATTTTAATCACATGAAATCACGTTTCACAAGAAATATAAAATAATAACGCCAGTAACTTATAGGTATTCATTTTGTCAGTGCCAACATAATATATTCTAAATTGTCTATTTTTCATAAATTAATTGTACTATGTTGCACTATACAATTATAATTTAACCATGGCCAGTTGGACACGCAATATTACGTTAAATATTGTTAAATATAGTAGGTTAGTTTCAATACTTACGAGTGAAAAGATATACCGTGTCCTTTATTCCTACATTTCACCACACAAGACCTTTTCGACATTTTCTTTGCAATAATTAGTTAGAAAAACGAGAAAAAACGATTTTTGGAAGCAATAATATTTTTAGGTTAAAAAACGAGATGTTTACGAAATATTTTGCGTTGCAAACAATAAGAATGAAGTTCGCGCTAGTTTGCTCGGATAACATATTTTGTTGTCAATACTGTAACTTGTGACTAAACTCCAAAATGAGGGAATTTGATTGCATTTTTAATGTACTGAAGGCGCCTCCATCCTTTATTCCTCCAAGTATGTTTCCATTGATTTTGATAGCAATATTGCCAACTTTCAGGTATTTTGGTGACATTTCTGCCTTTTACTAAAGTACGCGGCATTATTATTTATGAAACGCAACGATTTAAAGGCGACTTTAAATTTTTAAAGGACCTTTAAGTAAAGGGTCCTTTTGCTGCTTTTTATGAAACTGACTGTAAGTGTTTTGTGTATTTTTTCTCTGTTGGCGATATTAAGGTTCAAAGGAAAATGTGCAGTTTATATTTCCTCCTGATAATTATTTCACGTCGAATCTCGTTGCCTTTGAATTAAAATATACGCATTTTTTTCTAATCATATTAGTTTTCTCATCTCGCTGTGATAATAAAAATTAATAAAGGCAGGGGCGAGAAAAATCGAAATTGAGAAAAAATAATTTGGTGCCTCGTCCTCGTTAACCCGGGAGAAAGGGGTTAGGGAAATGAACGGGCATTTTTAATTGTTGTAAAATTTTAATAATGCATCTCAGAAAAGGGCACGTAGGAGACCGGGGGTCGGAAGGCACCGACCCTTGGCAACTGATGACTCTGTTCTCTGGTCACAAATCGTGACGAATTGGCTGATACAAAAATACAAATTATCATTATTTGGCGCTGTAATAATGGACCCGTTTGTTGTACGGAATACAAATATCAAAAATAGTTTGAAAGTGTGGATTGATCTCAATGTAAAAATACTGCTTACAAAAAAAAAACTTAAACTTATGAATGTAATATAAGTCATCATACTAATTAATACAATATTAATTTAATTATACACAAGTATAGAGAAACAATTCAGTAAAAAGTCTTTTTTTTTTGCTAGTTTTTAAGCAGGTACTTTTTTTGAATATTCCATGATGTATGAAATGAGTCAATTGCTGTGTTCGCCCTAGCCGTACGCCAAACTTTCGGCTCAATTTTAGCCGAAGGTGCTTTTTTAGGCCGAAGGTTACCAAAGTCAAAGCCGAAGCCGGATACTAGCCACATCCTGCGATCTATTTCATCAAAGCTATTAGAATCTACTTTTACATATTCCAAATTTAAATGAAAACGAATGGGTTGTGGCCAACACTAAACTCTCCACTATATGATAAGTGAACATTTTTTTTTTGAAAGGTTGACAATCTCTAAATGCATTTTTATGTAGTACATTTATATTATATTCTCAAACAAACATAAGATTCCCAGAAGGCAAAAGTTTTCACAATACACTATACACACAAAATATTGTCACGAAACTAATAGTATGCACTTTCCACATGATACCTGTTAAGAAATTGATGTAAAAAATGCATAAATACCTAGATGAGCATGTATGAGACAATGTATCAATGTTGATGAGGCGATGGATATGTGTCAAGATAGAAGAATGAGAATAATGGTTGGCGTCGTCGATACAACGTGGAGCTATATGAGACCTATGAAGAGCCCGATGTGCTCAGTTCCATCAAGATAGGGCGCTTAAAAAAGGCTGGTCACATAATCCGAATGGACGAAGACAACCCCACAAAACGCCTCACACTCTCTGTGTTACAAGGTCGAAGAAGACCAGGATGACCAAGGACTCGATGGATGGACAGTGCCGATGCCGATGCTTCCACAATTGATATTAGAAACTGGAGAACGAAGGCAACGGAAAGACGGGAATGAAGGAGACTCCTGGATTCAGCCAAGGCCAACCCAGGGCTGTCGAGCTTATGATGATGATAGATTTTTTCTTTGAAGATTGACAATCCCCATGAATGCATTTTTGAAGAGTGTATTTTTATTGCAGTATCAAAAGAAAAAACGATATTAAAAAAATCTCGATTTTCCAGATCGTAAAAGCATTTTGAAAATTTTGACAGATGAAATCACAGAGAAGAAAGTACTTAATGGATATTTATGGAAAACTAATCAGCTCTATGTTTATAGACTTTACATATATTATGATATCAATATATGCAATCGAACTTATAGTTTTGGCTGTAGAGAGGACACAAAAAAAAAACAACGTAAATGATGAATGAGAGAAGAAACGGTTGTAAATGAAAAACTTTACACATTATGATTTAAATATAAAGTTAAGCGGACTCATAGTTTAGGCTGTAGAAAGGACACAAAAAGGATACGGCGTACGCCATACACACAAATACATTACGACAAAACTCATAGAGTGTACTCTCTACATGATACCCGTTGAAAAATTGATGTTATAAAATTACGCTTAAAAATTGCTAAATCATGAAATCCATCGTTGTGGAGAGGAAAAAAAAGATCATTTCGTGAATGAATGAAAAAAAAAGCCAAATTTACTGGATTATTAGTTTAGTTACTAAACCGATGTCATATGCATTAATATGCATTGTATATGTATTCATAAATAATATATGATCATATGTGATTTGAGCGAATATTCATATAATTAATATATGACTTGTCCCCAACATTAACCTCATACAAGTTGGCGTGACCTGAGTCATGGGGGTCACTCTACGGTCCCGCCTCCTCTACGTTTGCCCCTGTAAAGGAGTGGAAGGTGTTGGTACCCATCATTAGGGGCTGAGAGGGGTTGGTAGGGGCTAGGAGTTGGGAGGACATGGCGCCAACACCATCTCTGTATAACCCGTTACCAGGGCAGGCTCAACTTACATGTTTTGATATGCTAATATTGGTAATTCAAACATTAATTGAAATCAGAATAGTCCAAAATTATATTATTTTAAAAACTAATTTACTCAGAATTAGGAGTAGAAAATTTATTGTGTCTGTATGTCTGTGTGTGTCGTCGTCCCCTTATAACTTCTGATCCGCTCAATACACAGAACCTAAAATTTCAGAAAATATAGATACTTTTGAATTTTTGTTACAATCAGGGGCTATCAACTTTTGAATTTTCACTCTATTTTTCCATATACCTATCTCAGAAACCATAAAAGCTAGTACGTTGAAAATTGGTATAAATATAGACAAATAAAATAAAAGTTTTTAACAATATCGAAAAAAGCCGAAACAACCCAACTAGATAATTTAATTTTCTATAAAAAATATTAACATTGTAGTAGTACATCTCAAACTTTTTTGAACAATTTTGATAAAAATTGAATTTAGTGACGACATCGTTTCATACACTTTGTAAGGCAGTAAAGACTACACAATATCTCGCTAAATATTTTGATACCTACTTAATCTACAAACACATCATGCTGTTTTCATATTCTGGGTAGAAAAAACAGACTGACCTCCGTACTATCTTATAATGACATATATACGTACATGTTTAATATAGAAAACAATATCTTAAAATATTTATTTGTTTGTGTTTAAGTGTTTATAGTTTGGTACGTATTTTTCAATTATGCATACTATCGCTATCGACAGTTGGTATTTTTATGATATTTTATTGGCTCTGAGGATGTTTGTTGTATAAATATCATTCGATTATTGATTCAAACTTTGCTAACAAAATACAATAAAAATAAAATAAAAAAATATGCAAATGAGTTAAAATCATTGATCTAATCGTGTTAGATATATAACAATACTATGCATAGGTCTTTAAGGGGCCCACTTAATCTGCAGCTGCGCCTGTGTAAAGATACTCAGAATCGACTGTAAACATATATAAATAATTAAGAACTTTAAAGTGAATTTCCTACATATCAATTATATTCCATCAAATGGCCTCTAATTTAAGTGTCACAGTACATTAAAAAGGGTAGTGATATCAATAAATTGCTATGTTCGCGCTCTGATCGAAGTTCCCACCCTCTTATCATAAATGTATGAACAAAGAAGTTTATTATTTATTTTATATCGCCTCTCTACTATCCTCGGGTATATTGTCCCTTAATAATACAAATGTAATCAAATTTCGTACTGGTAAATTACTTTTCTACACTTTCAACAAATGCGGAGTAATTTTAAAATAACCTTCCAACGAATTGTTTGTGACAATTCAATGGTTGTGGTGGTTATAGAAGAGAGCACGAAACTAATATGATTCATGGGCATTAAAAAAATATCTACGACAGTTTTCTGTAGGTATTTTGAGCAATACAGTTCACGAGAAAATTATTTTAATAATTTATTTAGAAAATTCTTGGTGGATGGATGACATAAGTAGGTACAATAAAACATTATCTCTAACGATGGCTCTCAATATACCGAATTCGGTTAGTGAAGTAAAAACATTTATTGTGAAGTAAAAATAACAAAAAAAAATATTACCAGCCAGTACAGTAAAAATAAATTAAAAAAAACTTGTACCTACAGCTAAAAATAAAGTACATCGAAGATTAATAAGTGTCCAAAGCGAGTTGACTCAAAAAAATGTTTAATGATGCTTTGAAAAACCTGGCACCACAATACATTCTAGAGCTGTGTCAGAGAAAAGAGAGCTATCTGGGAGGCATCACACACTCAGGTCTTCTGGATCACAGAGTAACAACTCCCTAAAGGAGTTGGACAGATGCTTCAGTGTGAGTAGTCCTATAAAGTGGAATAGAATGATTGCCTCCAGATGTCCGCAGTGCACAAAAAAGAGCACTTTCTCAAGGACTGAAAACAGCTTTGTTTCGTAGAGCAACATAAGACAGAATATAAGCGTCCTTGGAATGATCCTGAATTATTAAACCACGCTTTATAAATTATTTATAAAATTATTATCATCACAATAAAAACGACGAAAACACAGAATAATTAAAAGTAATTCCTATATTCACAGACAAAACAATAACACATCATATACTTTCTTACATAAATATACTGTATTGGGATATGTAGACATTATTTTTAAGGTCATTTTGGGTTACTTAAATATTTCAGGTATGTATGTACCTACACTATTCCTATATCATATTATTACATATTCCTATACATCATTCTAGCGATCTTAATCGAGATCATTCCATATCCTGGTAGCACGCAGTTTCTCCTTTTACTTATTGATATATATTGACTCGGCATACTTATATAGGAAGTCTTAGATAAGAAGAAAGATATTTTATTTGTTTGTCGAGTGGCATCAAGTGGTCCCACTATCGTTCATCTCCCCCGGAATAAATAATTTACCACTTATTTGTCCCTCCCCTATCCTATCCCTCCTCACTGGTGTTCCTGCTAAAACGGATCAGGATGTTCTGCCATAAAAATGAGGGGGCGAAAGTAGTATCCCTTGTCATCTTTACCCTACTTTTTTACGCTTTTAGGAATTGAGCTGGTTCGATCTCAAAGCACTGGAATTGCACGTAATCCAACATTTTCACTGTTAACTTTTATGGAATAGTTTTGTTACATATATGAGTGTTTTAGGAATTGAGCTGGTTCGATTTCAAAGCACTGGAATTGCACGTAATCCAACATTTTCACTCTTAACTTTTATGGAATAGTTTTGTTACATATATGAGTGTTTTAGGAATTGAGCTGGTTCGATTTCAAAGCACTGGAATTGCACGTAATCCAACATTTTCACTCTTAACTTTTATGGAATAGTTTTGTTACATATATGAGTGTTTTAGGAATTGAGCTGGTTCGATTTCAAAGCACTGGAATTGCACGTAATCCAACATTTTCACTCTTAACTTTTATGGAATAGTTTTGTTACATATATGAGTGTTTTAGGAATTGAGCTGGTTCGATCTCAAAGCACTGGAATTGCACGTAATCCAACATTTTCACTCTTAACTTTTATGGAATAGTTTTGTTACATATATGAGTGTTTTAGGAATTGAGCTGGTTCGATCTCAAAGCACTGGAATTGCACGTAATCCAACATTTTCACTCTTCACTACTATGGAATAGTTTAATATAAATTCGTTAAATAATACACACACGAAATTAACTCTAAAGAAGAGAAATTGGCACTGAATTGTGTCGCTTGCGCGTGCAATTGAATACCCCTAGCGCAAAATTCTAGAAAGATCGGTGCTCGCTATAGGACACTACGAGGAATATAGAATTGTGCTACCACAGTTTTAAGAGATTTTCTGTAATGTATTAATTAATGTTTTTTTGAGAACCCGTATTATTAAATATGTTTTTAAATAGAATTCACTATTTCTTTAGCTGACCTTTGTGGTATATTAGTATTTCGTATTTTATTTTGTCGGCGTCCCGATTTCGATTCAGAACAAAGTTACAGAGTTTCAATTATTGATAACGAAATTCTTGATTCAAATTTAAATTGAGCTTTTCGACCAAAAGTTATTGATGGAATTCCATTTCAAATTTTTACTCAGATAAAATTTAAAACAATAATTTTCTATTCCACCATGAATAATTTAATTTTGACCACGACCGGTATACACGACACAATGTTGAGACTTAATAAGGACGTAATATAAAGTGAGAGTGGAGGATTTTTGTGGAGGACAAAAGAGGACATCGTGCTTCCTATTCAGTGAAGTAGGTATAGAAAGGTTGTATATGTACCTACCTGTTTTTAATGTACCTATATTTTTTTCAAAAACTAAATTAAAAAAAAAAAAAATTTGTTTAAACACCGTCTAATTGTATCGTATTTGATATATTCCGAAATAGAGAGAAGTACTGAGTTATTAAAACGTTATTTTTTACAACTCAATATATATCGGAAACATCTGGTATCGATATTATTATAACGAAACAAAGTGATATGATGAGCCGGTATTATGGGATATAAAAATGTTTTACGAGTCTCAAGATGCAAGTCTTTTCTTATACAACTTACACAGAAGAACGGTCGTAAAATACTCTCAATATAAAATTTGGTGGAGATTGTTATTAATTTAATTTTCATTTAGACATGAGTGAACAAGTTAATTTAATAATCTAACCCTGGGAAGGAAAGAAATAACCGTAAATGTCCATGACTTAGAAAAAAAATATTATTTCGGCAAAAAAATCAAAAAGACCCGTCTTACTTATAAACGTAATCTATCTATAGTACCTACCCGGTATAAAGAGCGTGATCACGTTAAAGTTTACTTATAAACCCTTTAATTTTTGAATAACGTAAAAGTTTACTTAGTTGTTTAACGCTTGACTAAGGCGACAGTTACACGTAAAGTATTTACTGTGATCCATCAATATGATATTTATTGATGGACGTCAGTATTTACTGATGGATTAATAAATTAATAGTTAAATCCATAAATAAATACTGACATCCATCGATACACTAGACTACACGTTCAGTAAATACCACGATACATCAGTATTTATTGACGGATCACAGTAAATACTTTATGTGTAACTGTTGCCTCACGCGTCATACCAAATATTTCAAAATGGCGTATCTTTTACATATGATCCGACGCATATTCGAGATTGTCAGAAAAATTTAATCCTTATAACGTTTTTCTTCATCGGAATCGTGTGTAAATTGACTCAACATGGCACAACGCGGTGTTTGTTTCATTTTTCGATGTGAGTTATCCAAAGATTACCTACATGCATTGATCTATTTTTTTGGGATCTGTGAAGCCAATGCGGCCATATGAAAAAAATAAATGAGGGTGTTCGCAAATAATTCGTCACATCTTAGTATACGTTTATAAGTAAGATTTTTTTAATACCGATCTTAACTATTTTAGTCGTGAGTATCTAGTTGCGCGTTTAGTAAGTTTTTAATGAAATCTAATTAGTAAGACCAGTTTTTAATTGTGTTTTTAGTCTGGATCTGAGATGATTAGTATTTGAGATTGTACCTGTTAACTGCCCAAGAAGTAATACAATTAAATGCAATTTTGAGGAGATTAATATTGAAACATTACTTATGCAAAGCGGACAGAAACGGAATGAGAGGCAGGGGTCGTACAATAAAAGGATAGTTCATCCATGTGAAAGATATGTTATGTACATATACTGAAAGACGCGAAAGTTTGAAGTTTGAACAAAAGACGGACTTGTATGAGACGATGCATGATGAGGCATGGATCCATGCCAAAAAGAAAAAACAAATTCTTGGCATTCGGTTCTCTTTGCCCGCCTCTTTTTTTTCAAATTTTCATTCACAATCTTAAAATATTCTTCTTTACGATTGGGTGAACTCTGTCGCCTTTTTATTATTATTATTATATCACACACTTGTCTGCCTGTCTGTTTAAATATACTGGATTTTTGCAATCGATTTTCAACTTAATTCCCGACCAGTTATGACCATGAAACTTTCAGAATGTGTGCATTTCCGATGACAGTATATATTAAGACTATTTCCAGCTTGATTCATTTGATACTTATATAAAAAATTGAATAGTTTTGTGTTTCATACAAGTAAACAAAGCTATATGTTTCCGATTGAGCGTTAATAACATTTATATTTTATTCGGTTAGATGTAACTATTATACATTGTTTCAATCATAAAAGCATAAATTTCTAAACACGATTTTACCGTCAAATAAATTAATATAAAGGATGGTCGAAATGATATTGATCCCAAGATAATATCAATAGGTGTAACAGAATTTTAAAATTTGAATCACTATTGAAAAAAATATTTGTTGATAAAAGTTTTAAATAAAGAATTTATTTATTTATTTATTTATTTTTTTTATTTATTTATTACATACACGGCCTCTTGGCCATTATAAAAATATGGTAAAAATAAAACAAAACTCGCATTAAACAAAAGAAAAACAACACAATAATTCATAAAAATACAAAATCCTTCACACAATTCGAAATATGTCCCACTCCGATTCGTCCAAATTTATCTGTCTGAATTTTAGTATATGAGAAATGTCAAAAAGTTGACTGCATTTATACGGACCTCATTACGTCGAACCGCGCGGATGAAATCCTTTTACACAAGCGCCCGTTGGTTAATAGACGTTTTCGTACTCTGAAACGAATCAGAATGGGACACAAATGTCCACATACATCGACCTGACACTACAACTTACAGGTACCTACAGAGCTGGCGTCCCACCCACACAGCACTACAGACACCGTGCGAGAAAGAGACACCAACATCCACTACACCGTCGTTACAATATTTGTAAGTTGCCAGGTCGATATCTAATAAAAACATTTTTTCTTTTACAAATTTAAAATGATCATAATATAAATTCACAATTACAACAAATAGTAAACACTAAACAATTCAATTAGAAATTTATACAAAAATAAAAAGTAAAAAAACAAAATATAATATACACCAATTTATAAACAAAATTAATTGCAATAAATAATTAAATTAAATGACTATTAATTTACAGAATAAATAGCACTTTACAATTAAATTAAATAAGACAAAATTCCAATCATATAAAACATTTTTTTTACAAATTTAAAATAATAGTAATAGAATAAAAACATTTTACTAATCAGATAAAAATATTTTTTTTATAAATTTATAATAATAATAGAATAAAAACACTATACCAATCAAATACACAACATTTTTTACAAATTTAAAATAATAATAATGGAATAAAAGCAAATTACCAATAAAATGAAACATTTTTTTTTCAAATTTATAATAATAATAGAATAAAAACATTTTACTAATCAGATAAAAATATTTTTTTTATAAATTTATAATAATAATAGAATAAAAACACTATACCAATCAAATACACAACATTTTTTACAAATTTAAAATAATAATAATGGAATAAAAGCAAATTACCAATAAAATGAAACATTTTTTTTTCAAATTTATAATAATAATAGAATAAAAACATTTTACTAATCAGATAAAAATATTTTTTTTATAAATTTATAATAATAATAGAATAAAAACACTATACCAATCAAATACACAACATTTTTTACAAATTTAAAATAATAATAATGGAATAAAAGCAAATTACCAAAAAAATGAAACATTTTTTTTTCAAATTTATAATAATAATAGAATAAAAACATTTTACTAATCAGATAAAAATATTTTTTTTATAAATTTATAATAATAATAGAATAAAAACACTATACCAATCAAATACACAACATTTTTTACAAATTTAAAATAATAATAATGGAATAAAAGCAAATTACCAATAAAATGAAACATTTTTTTTTTCAAATTTATAATAATAATAGAATAAAAACATTTTACTAATCAGATAAAAATATTTTTTTTATAAATTTATAATAATAATAGAATAAAAACACTATACCAATCAAATACACAACATTTTTTACAAATTTAAAATAATAATAATGGAATAAAAGCAAATTACCAATAAAATGAAACATTTTTTTTTCAAATTTATAATAATAATAGAATAAAAACATTAAACTATTCAAATAAAAAAAATCTTTTTTTTTTTTCTTTAACAATTTAAAATAATAATAATATAATACAAACAAAATATCAATCAATACAAAAATATATATATATATATATATATATATATATATATATATATATATATATATATATATATATATATATATATATATATATATATATATATATATATATATATATATATATATATATATATATATATATATATATATATATATATATATATATATATATATATATATATATATATATATATATATATATATATATATATATATATATATATATATATATATATATATATATATATATATATATATATATATATATATATATATATATATATATATATATATATATATATATATATATATATATATATATATATATACATATATATACACACATATATATACACATACATACACACACACATATATATACACATACACATACATACATACACACACATACATATACACACATACATATACATACATACATACATACACATACATACATTTCAGGTTTCTTAATACATACCTAATCATGAACAATTATAATATCACTGCTGATTTCCGAAACCGTCCGACAGTGCTCGCTTAAAAAATGCTAAGGAGTCTGCAAAAATGTCAGTAAGATGACCATACATGTTACCAAGCCTATGTATTCTTATTATTGGAGAGTTATAAAGATAGTTTCTACAGACATTATCACAGTGAAATGTTACGATCTGCCTAGTACCTCGCATTGGGGTGCGGTACAAAATTAATTTTGTTAAATCTGGCGAGTCGTAAACATTTCTGACAATCTTGTAGAGCATTATTAAATCAGCGATTATTCTTCTGTCGGACAACCTCTGCAACCCAAGCAGGGACTGAATAAAGTCATAATTAAGTTCCTCAATCGGTATTTGAAGTTTAAAGTTGATATAACGGAAGAATTTATGTTGGACCTTTTCTATAGACTTTGAGTGGATTGTGTAATACGGTGACCACACTGGTGTGTTGTATTCCACCTGACTTCTAACCAAAGATACAAAAAGTAATTTTAACGAGTTAATTGATTTAAAATCCTTAGTTAGTCTCAGGATAAACCCCAGTAATTTTAAAGCCTTATTTGTAACGCTGTTTATGTGTGGAATGAAAGTAAGCCCTTCATCAAATATTACACCAAGATCTTTTATACTTGTCACACGTTCCAGCGATGTATTATTCAATCGGTATTCATACACAATAGGGTTTTTTACTCTGTGAATGCTGATTATTTGACATTTTTGGGCATTTAAGAATAGTTTATTATTATTACACCAGATCTCAAGATTCTCTAAATTTTTTTGAAGTACCAAACCGTCCTCAATGCTGTTTATTCTCTTATACATCTTTAAATCATCAGCAAAAAGCAAGCAGTTTACTCCGTCAAAGGATTTTATAATATCATTTATAAATAGAATAAATAGAACAGGCCCCAAATGACTACCCTGAGGCACACCACTAGATGTCACAAAACCATTACCCTCAACATTCTTCACTCTAACCACCATTTTTCTTGAACATAAATAACTTGACAGCCAATCATGAAGTGAACTATGAATTCCGTACAATTTTATTTTTTGAAGAAGTATACTATGTGGCACTCTATCGAACGCCTTACTGAAATCAGTATAGACCGAGTCCACCTGAGATTTATTAGCAAATGCTTCCATAATATGATTTTCGTATATAATAAGGTTTGTCAATGTCGATCTTCCATTTATAAATCCATGTTGACAGGGGTTAATCAGGCCATTCAAAATAGGAGCAAGACTATCAAGAACTAGGGATTCAAAGAACTTAGGGATCGCTGATAAGATACTTATTGGCCTATAGTTGCAAACATTAGATTTTTCGCCCGTTTTATATATCGGAATAATAAAGCTAGCTTTCCAGTAATATGGAAAATATCCCAACTTCAAAGATTCATTAAAGAGTACATACAATGGGAAAGCCATATATGTACTACAGTTCTTTAAAAGATGATTTGGGATGCCATCAGGACCTGTGGGTTTTCTTACATCCAGTCTTTCAAGTCCCTTGACAATGTTCAGAAACTTCAACCTGCAGCTCCCTATCGAGACAGTCACCTCAGGATCGTGCAGGGTTGTTGAACCCAATCCAGTGTCAGGTACCATCATGTTTCTAAAAAAATGCTCAAAATAACTACTTATCGTATGTAAGTCATCACTTCCATTACCATTGTAGAACATTGTATCAGGAATTTGACTGTTATCCTTCCGCTGTGAATTTGCAAACTTCCACAAAGTCTTGGTGTCGTATCGGACCCCATTCTCGACTTCAGCCATGTAATTGTTATAGCACTCTCTAGCCAGTTTCTTGCATTTTTTCCTTAAGTCAGAGAATACCTGGTAATCATCAGCATTTTTTGTCTCCTTAAAACGTTTATGGGCCCGTTTTTTATCTGTGATTAGAGATCTTATTTCATGATTGAACCATACTGGATATCCCTGAAACCTTATACACGACTCAGATACATAGTTTTCAATAATTTGATTCAAAACATTATAAAATTTCTGCAGTTTCTGATCCAAATCTAAATTTTCGTGGAGAAAAGACCAATTCACATCTCTCAAAAATATATTAATTGCAGTATAATTTGCTTTACTAAAATTTAAAAATTTGGTTACACGTGGTTTAAACTCTGGAATTGAACACATAGTACAAATTTCCAAGGGAGGATGATATTTATCTTCAGGTAATAAAACTTCACTAGACAACTCTACAGTCAGTCTCATTTCATTTGATATGACTAAATCCAAGAGTTTACCATAACAGTTTGTATTGAAATTGTTTTGCACTAATCCTAAAAAGTTTAACATTTCGATTATTTCCTTGGATCTAGCACATTCACTCACACAGTTTGTGTCCCCATGTACCAGATGATTACGATCATGCTCGAACTCAAAATTCTTCTCAAGACTGTCTTCAAAATTCTGAGACCATCGAATATTGGGCAGGTTGTAATCGCCAGTTAACACAAATTTAGCTTTGGGATATCTTGTGAGAAGAGATTCCACATCTTCAGAGTGTTGCTTATATTTTGAGATGTCTGCTCCGGGTGGGATGTATACACATCCAAGAACTATTCCCGCCGGTGGAACGTCTACATGGACAAATATTTGTTCTAAAGTACTTCCGGAGACTGATATTATTTTTGCCTTAAGATTATCTCTAACTGCTATGAGAACTCCTCCCCCCCTTGTTTTATTGCTGTTATGTTGGTTACGATCCTGGCGAAATACATTAAACCCCATAAAACCAATTTCAGAGGTGAGCACATCTTGGTCCAACCATGTCTCCGTTAACATTATCACATGATGAGTTAGAGTAGATACATTATTTTTTAAGTCTGTTAGCTTTGTCTTGACTCCACGAACATTTTGATAGTAGCAATACAATTGGCAATTTAGTTTTTTGTATATTTATGGTGAGTGACAGCAATTCTTGGTGTTGAGTTTATGAACTTTACCGTTAAATTTGTTTCACCTCTGTTTCTTCTTTCTTCCACCTCCTTCCACAGATCCGAGAGTTCTCTACGTTGGCTTTCTGTGAGGTCGCGCTTTATGCGAATTTCTTTTCGTATTCTACCCTTATTTTGCATAATGAATTTGGCCTGTTCACTTGTATCCAGTTCAATTTTTATTGGTCGTACTTTATCTTCCAGTTTTCTTCCGATTCTATGTAACTTAATTATTTTAAGGGTACCACTTTCATCAACATCTTTTAACAAATGCGTCACAGTGTTGGCATCATCATTCATGCCATTAAAGGATAGATCGGAGTTACTTTCAGGTACATTAAACAATAATACATTTTTGCTTCTGATTTTTCTTTCCTCCATCTCATTTATGGCATCTATCATCAAGGTTGGTGACATGACCGACGATTTAAATTTATATTTGAAACGGATTTCTGATGGGTGGTTGGCGAGCAATTAGCGCACTGGGTTAGTAATCCAGTGATCGCGAGTTCGAATCCTATCATGACCGATTTCGTTCACCTATGGCACAAGCATTTAAATATATCACTTGCCTAGGAGTTGTTCTGGAAAGAGGACCAAATTTTAAAAACCATGCTCGATTGTGTGTCGACAAAGCTAAGTCAGCTTTTTTAAAGATCTCACACATCGCCAAGGCACACTGGGGTTTACAGTTTCAAGTATCCTGTCTTTTCTATAAGGCAGTTTACCTCGGCATTGCTTGCTATGCAGCAGGATGTTGGTCTCACGCCTGTGAGCTTCAACATATACGTAGAATTTTGCTCTCAGGCCAACGATTCGCTCTCATCGCTTTATCCAAAGCATATGGAACGAGTCCCACTGAAGCACTGCCAATTTTGACAGGCATGACTCCCCTTGATCTGGAACTTCAGCGTAGAGGGGCTGTTTTCAACCTTACGCGGGGCTGTTCTTCTATGATCGGAAATATTCCTCTCTTCCCTCCAGAGGGTCGAGTGTCACGCGGCTTTGTTGAAAGGACTGTAAATGAAAATTTGCAGAACATCTGGCAGACTCGCTGGACGGCCTGCTCAGTGGGAAGAATTACCTACTTATTTTTTCCCGACGTGAGGTATCGTCTTAAATCTCCCTGGGTTGTTCCAGACTTTTGGACTTCCCAATTTTTCACAGGACACGGAAACTTTAAAAGTTATCTTCACCGATTTAACATTGCCTCATCTGCTTCATGTCATTTCTGTCAATACCCGGACCAAACTTCGGAACATATCCTTTGGGAATGTTGCCACCCAATGGTGTCCTCATATAGATCGGAGCTCCTCGTTGCTGTCCGTGGGCCTCTTCAAGGTCCCATTGGTCATGCGGATTTTGTGATCTCGAAGAAAAATTATAAAGCTTTTAAGGTTTTCTGTCATAGATATGGTGCCTTACTTTTAGAAGATTCCCGTTAAATTAATTATTTCCAGAGATCTTGGTCACTTCTCTGATGGTCTGCATGTAGGGGGATCTGAGGTTATAGACAGTCCACGGGTGTGAATTTTCTGTTCGCACTCGTTGATTGTTTCTTTTTGCACTATGGTGCCGAGATTGCTAATCTAGAGGGCTCCATGAGCTACTTTTCGTGCTATGCATTTTTTTTTGTCGTTCACTTAGCGTTCTGTGAAGGGGCCGATTACAGTCCCCATAGGCAGAGCGGGTGGTGGTGGGAGTAGCGAATTTAAATATATACTTTTCACAAGGACATATTCATTATTTTAAAAAAAGTCCTTATTTTTTATTTACTTGTTATTCAACAAATTTAAATATCCCATTTTCTATTTTTTTATATTCAATCTACAGAGGGTGGCCAATTTAATGTACTCACACAAATCGTTGCATATATCTTACTATAACTTTGGTAATTGAGGTAATATTGGAATACTTTATTCTATTTTTCATTATTAGTAACATTGTTCTTATTTTTCAGTGATACCAACATTATAATACTTGCATAGTGATGTTGGCTACAGATCTTAGTTCATTTCATGCTATTTTTGTAAAACTTTTGTTATGCCAATTCATTTATTTAATTTCTTTCTTTTTGGATAAATTTAATATTGTTTTCAATCACATAAGTACATTATATTTGTGTATTCTGTGGTAATTTTAGTTACTTTTGATTCCTTATTTAAGGACATACATCAGATGAAACTCATATTATATTATTTTTTACTTTTTTGTAGAATGGCAAGGGGATGTGACCTAACACCAAGAAAAAAGCCAAAATATCAACATTATTTTATTAAATCCTGATAAGCCCCTTTGTGAATATTAAAAATATAATGGTGCACTAAAATAATTGTAAAAATATATGCTTTTAAAAAGATAGAATAGCATTAATTAGGTCTGAGTATATTAAATTGGTCACCCTCTGTATAGCACATAAGAGTTACGAGATATATTTAATTCATATTTGCAGTCTAAAAATAATAATTGTGTGTATGTACTATATGTTGTCCTTTTATTGTAATAAAATAAATTAAAATAAAATAAAATATCACAGCGTTCAGTTTTTATGCGATTATCTCAAAATGCTTTATCATTTTTCTGCTTTCACACAACAGGTATATAGGGCTCTCTACCTACAATATGCATTTTCATTCAATAAAATCACATGTACCTACCTAACTACATCCTGTCCAATATATCGCATAGTCCGTGACCCGCTGAACATTCAATCAGGTGGTAGTTGTGGATCCGAGGGACCATCAATCAACCGGAAACACTTCCGGTCAGGTCTATTAACAAACCACATAGTGATTTATGTAGTTGCTCGATTCACGACGGCACCGCAACGCATGTGGACGCATTGGTGTTTAACTCAACAGTTTAGTACGGATATTGGACGTTGTGATTTTTATTTTTGGATTTTAGTTTGTTACTATTTTGTGCTATGAAACCTAATGCAAATATGAAACGAAATTCAAATCGCTAATCAATCTTTGATACAATGAATATGACGTATTTCTGAATATAACGGATATATAAAATTATTCATTTTATAATAATTATTGTTTTTTTTACTCCTTTCTTCCCCAAGGAGATAAGTGGAGAGTTGTGAATTTTCAATGTATAAGGTTATTTTTTTATTGCAGATTATCAACTATTAATAATTAACTAATAATTATCAAATTTTCACAATAAAATATTTAAATAAAAAATAATTTAACGAACTCATTTCATGAAAATGCTGATTTTTTTCTATAGAAAATTTGAATACTTTGGAAAGTGACTTGGTAATGTGGAGTATTGCGTAGGCCACAACCCACTCGTTTTTTTATGATCTACTTTATCTCCAAGTAGGTATTATTGTTTACTTTCTTTCATCTTACTATTATTTTTTGAAGCAATATCTATACCAAATTAAAAATATAAACAACCTTTTCTTATTTGACATATAATCCGGTTGGTTGGAAGAAATTGCCTAATGGCAATAAGCCCGCCAGTGTACAATTATATTTGTTTATATTATGTACAAGAAGATGTATAAAAAAAAATAATCCAAATTTTGATATATAATCCAAACTAGGTTTTACACTGCGTTCCTTAGGGCATTAATAAATTACTTAAAGAAATTGATTGTATTTTGTAAGACTTGCAATTACATGAGAAGGTTATGAATCTAGAAATAATATTGACTATCAAAATTACAGTCCTTACAAAGAATTGTTATAAAATTAAAATGATCATTTTAATGTGTTAATAAAAGAAGTAGATACGTACATATACATTATTATATATCGGATATACTCGCATAAAATAATCAAAAGCCACAAGTCTCTGCGGGAACGAACCCAGAATAATTTATTAGCATGGTGGTGGTACTAATTACGCATTATTCTGTCCATGCACATCGGTCAGGTGGTGTTTATTTAGGGGTGGGTTGAGCTACTGATTGCTGAGCGGCTCAGGGGTGGTTTAGATCAGGGTCGAGTACTGGCGATGACAGGGCGTAATTAACACGACACGTAGGGCCCCGGCTGCTGTCTTAAAATATTTGGTACATCTACATATATCCAAAGACGGGTCCGCGTGGATCGTGAATCGTTATAACAAATTGATTTTTGTGAATTATTGCAGACGAGTTCATCGGATCAAACAAAAAACAATCATCGTAAATGGGCCATCGTAAAGTGTCAATAATTTAGTCATCAGAGATAATTTAAGTATATTTTATTTGTGGCTAAGAATAAATTTAATGTTTTCATTGTTAATCACGCCATATTTAAAATGACAACAACATGTAGATAAGTGCTGCCCAACTAGGAAATCCTGTTCAAGGGCTCAATAATTTTGTAAGTAAACTATAGAAAATATCGAGGATTTTTTAAAATATTAAACGAAAAAATAGCTGTTTTCAATTTTTCGTGACGAAATAAACAATTATGAACCAGGTGACAGTTCCCGTTCCACATTAAATAGACACACAATCACAGGTATCTGCATTCACAATCAGTAATAAAAGATACATACACACATATCATCACGTCGTGTCCCTTACGAGGTAAGGAGAGAGAACCGAGCGCCATACTTCTCTGTCTCTGCATCGTATCATACATGCTCGTCGATTGTTCAAGATTTTTATGTTTCCTTCTTTCAAAATATCATTTACATGGTCATGCCATCCCTTTCTCATTTCTACAGCATTTATTCTACTTTCATGTGACTTTTGCCAGGTCCATGTTTCACTGGCATACGTCAAAGTAGGCACTGCAATTGCATTTAGGTAACTGCAATTTTGGCTTCCTTTGAGATGAAAGAAAATAATTATTATTACATACATACTACCATCACGCCATGTCCATTGTTGGTTAAGCAGAGAGAACCGAACGCCACATTTTTTCTATCTTATCACACATTAGTTTTGAAGCCGGTTATTTTTTATATAAAAGATTATCGAATTTTATCTCTTAAAATAACATATCTTTATTGAATTTACAGTCTTTAATTTAATTATGTATGCAAGCAATTTTACTAATGGTACATAGGTATATGGAATTAAATTAAATTATGATTTACTTTCATTAAATATTAGTACACAAAAATCTTAATCTCCTTCCGGTTAAGTCAATTTATACTAACATGTTTCTGACAAATTATCAATGTCAGTAAAATTTTAACATGGGTTTAATCAGAAAATGTTTCTGGGGTTAGCAAATACTATAATTACGTGCAAGTGATTGAGGTTTGGGATCGTGTAAATACATTTCACTGTTTTGAATATATTAAAAATTAGATTTACTTTACCATTTACTTAAAAAATTGCGTTTATATTTTAGACAATACTATGAAAAATTACCAAGAGTCGATTGAAAGAATCACATTTGATAGATACCTACAAGTCTAAGTTGTTTCAACACATAGTCCATACATGCAGTGATCGACGATACCATGGCGATGATGATAGTGACTTTTGTTGCGATGATGTTGCCTGGTTCGTAGACTTATACGTATGTAAGTATGTATGTATATATTTTTTATTTAGATATAAAAAATATAACAGTTTTTTACATCTAGTATAAATAAAAAGAGTATAAGTATTTTGAAAAAAGAAACAAATGAACATAGTATATTATATAATAATATAAACAAAAAAATAACAAGAAACTAGTATAACGAGCACCCTATGTTTGATTTACGAGCATTTTCTTGGTTTTTATCTATTTTGTCGAGCCTGGCACTATTCCTTACCATCTTCTTCTTCTTCAGCCTGTTCTTTTCCATTCTTGGACATAGGCCTCCCCTTGATCCATCACAACTCCCTGTCTTGGGCACACTGCATCCATCTCCCTCCGGCACATTTCCTTACCATACTATATATAAAAAAAAATATCAAAAATAACATATATCAGAGTAGTATGATTTTACAAAATTGTGTTGACAAAACTACATGACAAAGAAAAAATTAAAAATACTGCACAAAAAACATAGTGAATTCGATGACAAATTTGTGTCTTTTTGCTTTGTTGGTATATATTATGTGCAAACCGTCATCCTTCCAGAGCAAAAAGGCTCAAAAAGTTTGACGGCATACTATACACCGAAGAATTTTGTGTACTACACAAATGAGTTAGTATGTATACCAACGTACGTATGTTTAAATTGAAATTATTACAAGTATGACACAGTTTTAATCCACGTTATAATGAGTGAGCCTGAGCGCTTTCAATGGTTACACCGTTACAATGTTTGGGTTGACATAAACTAAAAAGTAAGCAAAAACTTGACAACCCAAGCAAAATATATATAAAAACATAAAAACAACATAAAAAATATATAAAATAATCACAAATCCTAACGATTTAAATAAAAATAAAACAAAATAAAAATTCAAATGTTACTTTGGATATTCTTTTAATTTTACCAAGAATTTATTGCTAATTTTTTAAACTGTACTGGTATATACATATCTTGTCATTACTTTACAATGTCCTTTTTAATCCAAATTTACCTCAGTATCTCAAAGATAAATTCACTTATCTTTCAAGCCACGGGCGTCCACTTCGATCTGCTGAACGTGCTTTACTATATATCTGATCCCTATTCATAGTTCTGATTTTTTAGCTCTTCATTCGAAGTACATTCAGCTAGGCTATGGAATAGCCTAAGTCCTAATATTACGTCGTCTATCTCATTAAACATCTTCAAGAAAAGGCTAAAGCAAAAATATTTATCTGACAACACCTGATTACATCTTCCTCTCCTCTTCCTTTCCTCATCCTTTAGTTTTCCTATTATTTCTTTTAATTTTTCTTATTTTTTATTTTTACTTTTCTTCTGCTGTATTTTTTTTTTATTTTGTTATATGATTAACTGATTGCCATAGTACACATTGTTTTGTAAACTTAACATTTACTCTGGTTGGTTTGAAGAAATTGCCATTAGGCAATATGCCCGCCAGTGTACTAATTATATGTACAAAAAGATTAAAATAAGTAAATAAATCATTGTACCACTTTATCCCATAGTATGAATTATATGTTTAAATTATTTGAATTTATTATATAAATGACATTATTTCACATAACTTATTGAATGGATGTTGATATTCATATCATTACTAACATTTAATATGTGTAATGTTTCACGGAATGTCTATGATCATTCCCGGGACCTTATCTGAAGTAGACGCTCCATATTTTCACTGATAAGGGCGTTATGGCGGGAATTTAAGGCCCTCTTTTGGCGGGAATTCCCTCAGCAGTTTTGCAAGGAAAGACTTTTGCTCTCAACGGGAAATTAAAGGAAATTAAAATGGTTTCCGATCGACTCCCGATGTTGCTAGAATGTATTGAAATTAGTCAAAGTTTAGAAGTAAGTTTGAGACTTGTTTAAAGGTGCATCGCGAAATGTCATTAAGGATATTGAAATGGGGAGCAGTCTGAAGAGGTTTTAAATTGGAATTTTGAGAATCGTATGTAAATAGACTAATAATTAATTATTTGTGGAATCTGTTTTAAAATTTAAAAATCCACTTTCATAAAGCGAGGCAAATGTGTCATGTATTACATGGATCTCAGATGTGGATTATATGGATCTACTACGTCAAATATTAGTTTAACACGCACCCAATAACAAGTTGCCACATTCTGGAGACTTACGATATTAATCGTCTCACAGATCCAGACTGAAATCACAATTTTAAACTGTGTCTCCACCGGGAATCGAACCCGGGACCTTTGGATCAGCAGTCAGATACCTAACCAACTGACCCACGAAGGCCGATAATTATTATCTTTATGTTTTTTATTCAACACAACAAACAGTATGTTATAATAAATTCTTCAAAATAATTCTAAGAACAGGTTAAAGGTCAGATTTCAAACATTATTTACCAAGCTCGATATCATATGTGTTTAATTTTGTTTTATAGCGTTTTGTTGTATGTTAAGATTGAACCAATATTGGTCCCATCCCAGGGAATCTACACAATATGGTTTTAAATATATTTTTTTAACATAATATTAAGGGAAATAAAGTGTACCCAAAGACAGTAAAAATGATGTCTAGCTCTCTATATCTTCCTCAATTGTAACAAATAATTAGCTCGATTCCTTTCACCGCCACATTGACTATCTAAGTACGCATAAATACACACAAATCTTATAAATGAATATATTTTGATTCATATATAGTTATAACATGGCCTTGGTGGCATAATACAGGACAGAATGTCAGAATGAATGATATAAATAATAATTTAAGGACGAAGAAAGCTGACCACAACAGTCGGCACAGTTGGAATATAGCAATGGAGAAGAAAGTTATGACAAACGTACTGATAGAAAATATTTACAATAATTTTTATTCCTTTTTCTAAACGCTGTCCCAATTACTAAAATCAAAAATGTAGGTATATTTAGAATCAATGAAGGAATATATGTATCTACGAAGGGAATTTACATATGTATTATCTATTGATCGTATCATTATTTGTATAAACTACATAATATATACCTATCTACTTGAAGGAGTCAGTTTATATCTAAAAATTGATATCAAATTTCCTCTCTGCTTAATTACATTTGACTTGATAAATATTTATATGCCAAATATTATGTATGTAGGTACTGTACGTATGCTAATCGAAATAATGTCATCTATGCAAAGATATAGGTAGATATTATACATAGAGGATTGAGAGGGTAAAGGTAATAATCTCGTCACACATTTCCTACAGATGATGGTTGCAATATTGTTTACTAAAAGTAAAGAGAGGAAATTGTATTCTGCGCCATCACCCCTCTTCACCCTAAATCTATCAAATCGCAGAGACGTGCAATAAATATACAAATTTAATATATGTAGGTACCTATCTAAATATTCTTGGATATTATTTTTAGAATAAGTTAACTCTCAAGCGAGCTTCTTTCTTTTTCTTCTGTTCGGTCACATGACCCGTTTGTGAACTATCCCGGAAAGAAGAGGTCTTTTCATATCTTCGGTGGTCTTTCCGCCTATTTTCTATTGTGGGAGTATTATATTACAAAAGTTTTCTTTTGAAATTCTATCGTCATCTATAGCTTAAGCGAACTGTATCCAAAATTATATAACGGCATTTATTTTGATTTTCATGACGTGTTCGTATGCAGTCTAGTAAATACATATAAGCAGCTTATCAAATCAACGATAATTGCAAAAATATTGGATTATTCTTTATAAAATTAAAATTTATAAACGTACAATAATTATTGGTGAAGTTCTAAAATGAAACAAATTAATAAATTATCTTTATACGTTTTAGCTATATCCTTGTGGCACATTTTAATACATAAATAAATCTTAAGCTGGGTTTCTCGAAAAAAGATTAAGGTAAAATTATAGTGAAAATAAAATTGTTCAATACCTACTTTTGGTTGTTTCATAGAAATTTATTGCCGCCAAACGACTACATTTCAAACAATTTAATGAAATCAGAGTATTTTAACTATACTATTACCGATACATTTGTTAAAACAACCCAGCCTTGTGTCAACCACATTTGAGTATTTTTATCTCAACAAGATAACCGTCAATAATGCCTAATAATAAAGTATTAGTCTGTCCGGACGAAGGAGCGGTTACATCTCCGAAACTAGTTGACATAAAAATATTCAAATGTGGTTGACACTAAGATGTTTATTAATTTTAATTTGTGATATTTATTTATTTTGTTTTGTGATAACCTCACCTCAAGCGCTCTTGAGGTGAGGTTATCACAAAAACGGCGCTATAAAAATTATCCCAATTTATTATTATTATTAATTGTTTATTATAAACGACACTGATCGGCTGCGGTTAGTGTATTAAAGACTATGTGTAATAGACCAATACCAACCTCTAAATAAAATTTAAAATTAACAGTAAACTATATTTTATGTAGGTACAGCATAGTGTGCTGTTTGACGAAAAAAAATACACTCATTGTTTTCGCGATTTCAAGAGTAAGTATTTCTTTGTTAAGACTTAAACCAAATTTTAGCAAAATTATTTAAGTCTTACTCCCTCACTGAGTTTTCATTCTTCGATGATCTATTCAAGAAGCACCCGGAGTGACACATCATGAACATGAGGGTGATCTATATGTACAGATCTACAGTTGGTAGATACTGCCAAAGGTAACTTGGGGGGTAAAATACTTTTACCTCATAGTCAAATAATTATATGACGCAACCCTCCGAACATTTACCGGAATGTATGTAAGTATAATTGTATGCCTTATTAAACGACGCTACAATATCTAGAAGTGATTGGGAATTTTGCACACGAACGATCCAGAGACGAGTAAAAAAGTTTGTTGAATAAGATTGAAACTTATTTCATTTAAGAATAATGTTTTTGATTCAAGAGGGTGGTTTTTTTTTCAATAAATATTGGTGCATAATTTAAATTTTAAAAATAAATTGAACAGTCACAACATAATATTAGAAAATCTCATTTACTTGCTGTTATGTCGTGGGGTATAGTTAATAATCACACAGTCTATTTAGCAAGACAAACATTTACACAAAGTCTTACAAACACGTCTATTTAGTATGATAAACAAGGTAGTTACCTACACTACACTACATCTCTCCATCAATATTTTTAAGTACCTACACATTATTTATCAACATATACATTATTTATCTTACTACATATTATTTGTATAATCGGTAGTAAACGATATCTCATTTCTTTCTTGGTCTCAGTGTATAACACCTTACTGTCTTCTAGGAAGACAGCGGAGTCGTGAAAGATGCGAATTCATTATACGTCGGATCTTGTAGTTGTTCGCAGGACTCACCATGGCATGGTTACGGAGGTATTCGGAGTAGAAGATGGATAAACAGTATTATTATAATGTTTATTAATAACACGTTACAGTATTATCAGGTAGGTAATAGTTACCTATACTAGTTGCATGTAACACATGAGATCCAACTGTCGATAGCGATAGTATGTATACTATGTATAGTTGAAGAATAAGTACCAAACTATAAACCCATAAATATAAATTATTTAATATTTTAAGATATTTGGTTTTCTATACAACACATGTACCTAGGTATGTATGTCAAGATATGATTTTATGGAGGTCAGTCCTTTGATCCTACCCAGAATGTGAAAACAGCATGATGGTATGAATGTATGTTTGGAGATTAGTATCAAACTATTAAGTCTTCTTAGATATTGTGTGTAGGCTACTATCATACAAATCGTATGAAACAATGTCGTCACTAAATTCAATTTTCATAAAAATTGTTAAAAAAAAATTGCGATGTGCTAATACAATTGTAATATTTTTTATAGAAAATTAAATTTTCTAGTTGGGGTGTTTCGGCTTTTTTCGATATTTTTAAAAAAATTGGAAATATAGGCAGTTAAACTCATAAATTTATCATAAAAAAATATTTTCTTTATAAAAAAATGTTTGAGAAACCCTGGAATTTAAAAAAAAATTATTTGAGATTTTGTATTTGTCTATGTTTATACCAATTTTCAGCGTTCTAGCTTTTACGGTTTCTGAGATATATGGAAAAATAAATTAAAATTTCAAAAGTTGATAACCCCTGACTGAAACAAAAATTCACAATTCTGAGTATAAAAGTTTTGTAGGCCTATAACTGTCTATATATTCTAAAAATTGGGCTCTGTAAATTGAGCGGATCAAAAGTTATAAGGGACGGACGGACACATAGACACACACACAGACACAGACACACACACACACACACACACACACACACACACACACACCCTCACACACACACACACACACACACACACACACACACACACACACACACACACACACACACACACACACACACACACACACACACACACACACACACACACAAAACTCACATAAAATGTTCTACTCCGTATATGCTGCGAGGCCTCTAGTTGGTGTTATTAGCATGCAAAAAGTCCACTACGCCATACAAAATTTTCCTTCGTACACGCATTTTGGCTTAATAATGTCGATTTATTCAGAGAATTGAATTATCATGAACGAATCGACAGTTGGACAACACTACACTACACTAGCATAGTCATGTGGATTTTCTTAAGATTGTATCAACCCCTTATCTTATAATATGCTCATGCTCATGAAAATACTGCAAATAAAAATAGCTTATCAATAGTTCAAAACCTTAGAGATTTTAATTATGTGACTTCCTTACGGTATAAAAATATTGATGGGTCTATGGCAAGCGGGCTTCGCGTTGGCTTAGTAATCTTTTGCTTATAATCTAACGAGTTCGAACCTCACCCTAACTGTTACGACCCTATCACCCTAGCACAAGAATTTATGCTTAATTTTGGGAATGCTTGAGGATGTATGTATATGTACTTTTCACAAGGACATATTCATTGTATTTATATTTGCAAAAATAGACAATAAACAGATTAAATGTACTCAGATATTTATTACGTGGAAAATTCGTCTCAACTTGATATTATTTAAACTATTGTGGAAGTTTACATGTACTCAAATGAAAGTTTGTTCCCGTGTACGTACAATAAATAATATCAAATTTAATGTATGTAGGTACCAACTCGTCGTGAATTATGTTGGTACAATTCAGAGTGAAAAGATTTTAATTTGTCGTAATTTCATTTACAAGTTTTCACACTCTACGTCAACTAAAACCATTACGAAGGTCCAGTAAATCTGTTTTATTTTCCATTAAAAGCGTATATACTGACGCTAAGAGGAAATAATTCCTTTTAGTCGCATTTAATCTGCGATTAGCGGTGCCTGGCGGCCAATGCAGAAACTATGAACTGCTACATCTTGCCCCTTGTACATACACATTTTCACCCCCATTTAAGTGCATACATATTATTATATAAGTAATAGTTGTACATTATTAGATAGACAACGATACAGATAATAAAATACTTCATTTTTACAATATAATTATAATAATTATTTATATATTCAAGAGCATTTTTAGCTAGTATACCTACTTTGGATGATAAATACTTTTTTCTACAAATAAATTTCTACAAATTTTTTCTAAAGTAAAAAAGTAAACTATCATTCCTCAAGACTCAAATAGGACATGAAAGTCTTTATAAATCTTTTAACCTACTTTTTTTAGGAATAAAAAAACGAAATAAATGCGTTTTATTCCATAACACTTCCTAACTAATTCAGAATATCTAAAAGATAATTCGTGGTTCGACATACATAAAAACAAATCATTTAACTTCTGCGCTGATATATTGGGTTCGGCTTCCATCCGGTAAGAAATTAATCTATTATTATTAATCACCCAGTTATTATTTTCTTCTCTGGGCTGAAGAAAATGAATTGTTTGGGAGAAATTTTCATTTGGCAGTATAATCGCCACTTGCACGGGGTGCAAGAAAGTTTTCACTATTTTTTGTATTAAATTTATTGATAAGATTCGTTGGAAAATTAACAGGAAAAATCCCATAATTTCTAAAAACATTGATTTTATAATCGTTAAGGGAAACCAGTAGTAAATGAAAACAACTCGACATGACATGACACTAACCTAGTGAGGTGTTATATACAAAATAATAATAGTTTTGAATCATTTTATTGTGTAATATTTATTCTATTTTGGTTTTTGATATTAAAAAAATGTTAAATGCAGTAGGATTATGACTGTGGGACAGGGAAAAGAATGGGAAAGATGTGTAAGAGGAGTTAAGGACAGTAGAGTGTAATAGGGTGAGGTGATGAGAGGCTGGACAGGGAAATATGCTATCCTCAGGTCACCACGCTCCAAGGAGCTCGGGGCATCGAGGGTCAAGGGATACTGCTCATTTAAATAAAGAGGACCTTCGAAATATATTTATTTGCTTTTAGAAATATTTTCATTTCCTATAAGAATAAAACAACATTTATTTTCTTTTCGGTGACAAGAACCAAAAATCATACCTACTTATAAATAAATAAAAATATATAGGTATACAATAAATAAATGAAAAAAAAAATAAATAAATGCCAACCGCCGTGGCACAGTTGGTAAGCCGTTTGGCTTCTGTGCGGGCGTCCTGGGTTCGATTCCCAGCAGAGGAGAAATTTATTTAAATTCATTTCTCTCGCAAATATTGCTTCTCTGGGCTGGAAACACTGGTTAGTTGGAAGAAATTGCCATTTGGCAATAAACTCGCCACTTGCGCAGGGTGCAAGGAAGTTTTAATTATTATTATTATAAATAAATAAATAAACAAATAAATAAATAAATAAATAAATAAATAAATAAATAAAAATAAATAAATAAATAAAAAAATAAAAATAAATAAATACATAAAAAAAATAATAATTACAGCCACTGGCATTATTCCATAATCGTTAATCCGTAATTTAGAAATTATAGATTTCTCGAAAAACTTAATAAAAATGCAAAAAACGGTAATAATGAATACATGTAGAATCTTTAAAGATTTTTTAAACGTTAATTTTCGGGAATCAGTAGGCTTGATAGGTAGTATAGAGCCTAATCCTTTGATATGGTAAGTATCTGGATGGGTGAACTATTCCCATTTGAAGGCTTGATGATGAGTTTGTTGCATTTTATTTTGCTCTTTTAAATAATTTACAATTTACGCATTGATCAATAAATCGGCCAGCGCCGTAAAAAAAAACTTTGTATTAACCACGAGTTTGAGTATTTTCTGTCGAACGTTTTCGAAACTAACCGCTTCTTCCTCCGGACAAACTTATACTAAATCAGAATGAGTGAACGCGCTAACGGCTGTGTAACTTATTGAAACTAAGTTAAGTTATTATTATAATTTTCTGATAAAGCGAAAACATATTAAACAGTGGCGAGTTACTTAAATTTATTTAGTTATTTATGATGTTTTCTTTTTTGACTAATTAAATAAATTACTTTGTGACACAAATTACAAATAATTAATAATATAAAGGGAAGTACAATAACTTTGTATTAACCACGAATTTGAGTATTTTCGAATGAACGAAAGAACATTATGAGATGCCTCAAAAGTAACAATTTCTCTTAATCATTTAGTCAATTACAACCACACATTGAATAAAGAAACAGGTTTAATTTTTTAACATACAAATATTCAAGAATATTACAAAATCTTATGAATATAAAAAAAATATAGGTAATATCATCTGAAATGAGTATTTATTATTTTTATGAAAATAATTATTTTTTTCTTATTGCTAATTGTACAGATATGCATACAATACTTATACAATTCGGTTATATATTCATATCGTGAGGAATTATATTAAGATTGATACAAAAATTATATTAAATTATAATCAATTACATATTTCTTTTGATAAAACACTAGAATCCAAACATTCTTAAACCAGCATTTTAGTATGTCGGATGTTTTCTTAGCTGAACCACTCCCAGATAAAATTATATTTTAGTTTAAAGTTAATAATAATAATAATATACGTTTATTATGCAAAAATATGTTTACGTAACTATGGTGTACTTATTACCCGCAGGCAATTTCTATCAGTCAACCACACTGAAGTAAGAGTATACCCAGATATTTACAAAATGTGCCACAAATCTATAGCAAAATCGTTCGAAAGAGTTAATTCGTTTTAAGCAATCTGAGAAGAAATAAATAAAAATAAAATTTCTTTCGTATTTATATTTTAGTAATATTTATTCGTTTTCGTAACAAATATCTTTGTACACTAATAATCCAGATTAATTAACAGATCAAAAGTGAATTTTAACCTGTAGGTATCTCCAACATTTTAATAGTCATATCAGATATCTTCTTTCGTACACCTTCCTATGAATTAAGTCAGTTTGGCTTTAACGGAAGGAAAATTCGTATGAGATATCTATATAAATTATGTACTTTCTCTTCGCATTTCATCTCCATTGATCTCTTGTGTGTCATATGCATAATGCTTTCCTTTATCCATGACTGACTGATCTAATGTTATAATTTCATTCAGATAGTTACAAGTATTTCTTCTTTATTTCAATATGTAGGTAAATTTGTACCTACCATAGTACATACATATTATAATATGTAGGTAGAAATTCTTACATCTAGTTTTTACATTATAAAATAAAACAATCAAAAAAAGAAATATACATTGTATAACTTAAAAATAACGTAAAATATGTAAAATTTATAAAGTACACAAAATTATCTAAACAATGTTATAAGAATTTATTTATTGTTTAGTTTACATAAACTTGTAAATAATAATATTTTAGTTTACATAAATTTAATTTAAAATACCAATAACGCAACATCTTTTTTTACCAAATAGATACCTACATGGAACATTTCATGTTGTTTTTTTTATAAAATATATAAAAAAATATATTTTTAAATATTCAATGCTTTAGTTGGGTCTTTAGTAAATTTAATATTTTTGTTTATTTCTGTTTATTTTTAATTTATTCCTTTATTTTATTAATACAATTTTACTTATTACAATAATTCTCTTCGTTTAACCTAAACCAATCATATAAAATAACTATTTTTTTTCATTATAATCAGATTCAACAATGTATCGTATCTATACTTAAAACGTTTTATTTAATTTGCTTTTTGTAACATTGAATTTATTAATTTGCATGAAATCCATGAATCAATATAATATATCTTATAGAATAGTCAGCTATAAAAATAATTCTATAAATTAGTCTATTCAGTTAATACCTATGTCTTTGATATTCATTGAAAATATCATTAGAATTCAATATTAATGATAAAATAAATAAAATGCGATAAATACATTTATATATCGCATTAACGTTATCGATATAAGGTTATTATAACATTTTATTGTTCCGGGACCCCAAGCAATAACCTTCTCACGGGAGTGCAATAAAGTGGTGTCAAATCCCGATTTGATTTGTTTTTGATGACTCGTAGTTGCTGTTGGGGAGTTCAGGATATTGGGATTACTTTCGACCTACGAATTCCAAAATAAATACATATAAAGACAATAAAAGTCTCCGAGATATCACAGGTAGGTACCTTACATTTTATTTTATTTTATTGGTTGCTAGAGAATCACACAATCTACACAATTTATAAAACAGACAATGTGCATCACTTTATTGGTGAACCAGTGAAATCTCCATGTATTATTCAATGGGATAATTAATATTGATTACAAAAAATACAAAAAATGTATAATTAATTTAAAAGTACAAAAAAAACACCAAAATAAGGCAGCTTATTAAATCAAAGTACAAAAAAGGGTGACAGGAAAATTATTCGAAAAAGAATTATTCGAATGCTCAATTTTACGAAAATCAATTTTACGAATGGCAATTATTCGAATCACATTTTTTCGAAAAACAATTTTCCGAACACACAATTATCAGAAATTACATTTGTTCGAATTTTTATGACGTCATGTTGGTAGTATTGTGAGAGGAATAAACCATAGATTTTTATTATAATATACTAGACATCGTAGTTAGCAAATTTTGTATGAATCGAGCGAGGCATTTTTCCGGGGGATTTTTGACGTTTTAGTCATAGATTTTTATTATTATATACTAGATGTAGTACTCCGTGCAAAAAGTGAGTCATGGAATGTCACGTGTTTGACGTTTTGGTTGGCAATATATTTCAGTTTTCTTTGCATTTCAACACATCCTAGATAACTCCTACACTAGCTAACATCCTAGTTCTCTGAACCTTAATAATTAAAATGTTTTATAGACAAATAAATGCGAAAACAATTCACATTAGTCGTTATTTTCTATAGAAAAACGATGTGGTCTGGAACCAAAACATCAAAAATTCCCTCGGAAAAATGACTCACTTCTATTCACACAAAATTTGCTAACTACGACATCTAGTATATTATAATAAAAACCTATGGTTTTAGTACATCGTTTTTCCATAGAGAATAACGACTAATGTGAATTGTTTACGGATTTATTTGTCGTAAAAAACACTTTGTTTATTTAGATTTAGAGAAAAGTTATTTAGGATGTGTTGAAATTTAAGGAAAACTGTTGCCAACCAAAACGTCAAACGCGCGATATTCCATGACTCACTTTTTGCACGGAGATATATTTACATAGTATATTATGTATAATAAAAATCTATGGAATAAAAACATAGCGACGCACCGCGCTGTCAAACATCAGTTATTAAAAATGTGCAAACATACGTATCCAACAATAATACAACAAGTAATAATAGTCTTCATCGAATATATTTTACTGGCAACAAATATGTCAAAGGAAGCAACATAATGACACAAAAATATATTAAATTCGGTCAATTGGTTTTCCAACAAATGTTAGTTAGAATAATTTGCTTTCGGACAATTGTCATTCTGATAACTGATTTTCGAAAAATTGTTATTCGTACAATTGCGCATTCGAACAATTATGTTTCGAAGAATTTTCATGTAATCTTAAAAAAGATAGGAGGAGACAGCTGTCCTAAACGCACTGAGAGAGCTCGCAGAGTGTATTAAAGAAAGCATTGTACACCGTGCAAGCACGGCACAATAAAGCATTCTGAGTGTAGTTGTTATTGATTACGATTAAATTCGTGTATTTGTTATTGTATTTTGTTTTTGTCTATTTATCTATTGTATATTTCTGTATAAAAATTATGGAAACTGTATACTCAACACCAGTTGATTATGGCCTTATAAGCCGAAACGGTCGTCGGAAGTCGAATAAATGTTTTGTAGAATATAATATGTGTTCATATTTATAATAATTATTATGGAATTCTACAGTTTGTAAGCCGCATCAATCGACAGATTGAAAACTGCTAATTAATAACTCCCCACTATATCCCATTGGGTTGGTGAGGAGTAAAAAATAATTAAAGAATGACTATGTTACTATAATAGTGCTATTGTCATGAATAAATCGGTAGGGGCAAGATTCGAACTCAAATCCTCTGGATTAGGTACTTATTCATCTATCCGAGTGTTTTTTCATGCTTTCACTATGCCCCATCCAAGGAAGTCCACAATTTTAACGAATTTTGCTAATTTATATCATCGGAAATCCATTACGGATTGCGGCGACAAAATGCATGACAGTAAAAAAATATTACTTTATCAAACCCCTCGTTCGAGGATCAAAGTACATAGCAGAAATCCTATTTAAGACTGAGCATTTTCCGCGTCAATTTTCACTTGTTTTGGAAATAAGTGGTAGTATTTGTCGAGATATATATACTTTAAAAAGACAGCGAGAACCACTCTAGGGTTATAGCCAGGGGAACGTTTGTGGTTGTCAATTACCCTGATTACAGACGCGCCTTACCCCCTCCCATCTGCGATGCCTTGAAGCGACGCCACGCCACGCCACGCCGTCCCTTCACCACGAGATTGCAAGAAAACTTGAAAAATATATTTTACATCCATGAACCTGAATGTTTCAATTTATGCCGTTTTGAAATAAAGAGAAAATTCGACATATTTGATCAAAATATTACGATTGTACCTAATATTTCGATTTGGAAATGTTCGGATTTATACCGTGACCAAATTGTATAAATCTAGTTGAAGAATGTTGAATTACATTTTTCTTATTTTCTACACTGACGGACGATATTTAATTTGTAGAATGTATTTTAAATTTTATAATAAAAACAAACACACTGTTACTTCTACAATATAATATAAATGGACGAATGTTTCGTTGGCAAAGGCCTTTTAGGTTTTAAGCAATGAATATGCACTGGTTATAAGGACATATTCAATCCTATTTAGAATCGATTGGGCTGTGGCCAACACCAAACTCTCCACTACACTGTAAAAGTTCATTTTTTCTTGAAAGGTTGACAATCTCTAAATGCATTTTTATGAGGAATATTTCTATTAAATTTCTAAACTAATATTAGTTTCCCTGAGGACAAAAATTTTCATAATATACCATACATTCATAGTATGCACTCTCTACATGATACCTGTTGAGAAATTAATTGATATAAAAATTGCTTTAACAATAGACAATATGAGACGATGCATAAATGTTAATGAGATGATGGATATATGTCAAGATAGAAGAATGCGGTGTTTTTTTTCTCTCTACCTACCCCCATGAGGAGGATGATATGATATTATGTAGATTAATACTATTACGTTGATAGTAGTGGAGAATAAAATAACACAATATCGATAATAACGCGAAATACACACAATATCGATATGAAGTCGAAAACTCAATTTTCCCAGATGCTTTTTTACTACTGTAATATACATTTTTCATATAAATATGCCATATCACACTAAGTTTTTTTAAAGGTTGACCATCCCTGAATGCGATTTTGAAGGGTGTATTTCTATTGTATCAGAAGTTTAAAAAAAAGAAAATCTCATTTTTTCAGACCATGAGAGCATTTTTAAAGTTTCAATATATGAAATCATAGAGAACTGAAACGTTGTCTATGGAAAACTAATCGGCTAATCAATATGATGTTCATCGGCCTTTTAGTTTGGGCTGTACATAGGACACAAATTTTCATATTTCATACGGCAAATTTTCATACGGTATACACACAAAAACATCACGACGAAACTCAAAGTATACACTCTCAAAGTATCATTGAGAAATCATGATTCTCCACTATTTTATTTATTTATTTTAATTTTGGCACATTTTACAAAATTAAATAAACAACAAAAAAATTCAAAGAAAATAACAAATAACAATTACTGAATACCAAAATTCCCACAAAGGCAATGCCTGTGTGTGGGTATACAATCTATATTATAAATTTGAATGTTTGTATGTATGTGTTGAATGCGCTCCTAAACCGCTCATCCGATTGCGATGAAACTTTGGTGAACTGTCGAGAGTATACCAGGGATGGTTTCTGGATCAAAAAATTTTAACTTCTTCTTCTTCTTCTTCTTCTTCTTCTTCATTGAGTTTTAGGTCATTTTACCTATGAAGGTGGACTATCCTGGGAACCGTTCATCCGATTGCAATTAAACTTTGGTGAATTGTCGAGCGTATGCCCGGGATGGTTTCTGAATTTAAAAAAATTTTCTTCTTCTTCTTCTTCATCGGGTATCAGGTCATTTTACCTATGAAGGTGGACTATCCTGAAAACCGTTCATCCGATTGCAATGAAACTTTGGTGAATTGTCGAGCGTATGACCGGGATGGTTTCTGGATTAAAACAATTTCTTCTTCTTCTTCTTAATCGGGTATCAGGTCATTTTACCTATGAAGGTGGACTATCCTGAGAACCGTTCATCCGATTGCAATGAAACTTTGGTGAATTGTCGAGCATATGACCGGGATGGTTTCTGGATTAAAAATTTTTTCTTCTTCTTCTTCTTCTTCATCGGGTATAAGGTCATTTTAACTATGAAGGTAAAATGACCTTATACTCTGGGAGAAGAAGCTCCAACTGTCCTTTCATCTCTTCGCAGGTCTTCCAGGACAGTTTCTGGATTTAAACTTTTTTCTTCTTCTTCTTCTTTATCGTGTATTTGGTCATTTCACCTATGAAGGTGGAGTTTCCTGGGAGAATAAGATGCAACTGTCCTACCATCCCTTCACAGGTCTTCCAGAACGGTTTCTGGATTCAACCTTTTTTCTTCTTCTTCTTCTTCTTTATCGTGTATTTGTTCATTTTACCTATGAAGTTGGAGAATCCTGGAAAAAGAAGGTCCAACTGTCCTTTCATCTCTTCGTAGGTCTTCCCAGTATTGTGTCGGGAATTAAACTTTTTCTTCACCTACTTAAGGGACGAGAGGTAATGAAGGGAAGGGAGGTACCGGCAGGCCTGACGGGACGGCAGTAACTGAAGGGACTGGAGTAACTGAAGGGACGGGAATAACTGAAAGGACGGGAGTAACTGAAGGGACGGGAGTAACTGAAGGGACGGGAGTAACTGAAGGGACGGGAGTAACTGAAGGGACGGGAGTAACTGAAGGGACGGGAGTAACTGAAGGGACGGGAGTAACTGAAGGGACGGGAGTAACTGAAGGGACGGGAGTAACTGAAGGGACGGGAGTAACTGAAGGGACGGGAGTAACTGAAGGTACGGGAGTAACTGAAGGTACGGGAGTAACTGAAGGGACGGGAGTAACTGAAGGGACGGGAGTAACTGAAGGGACGGGAGTAACTGAAGGGACGGGAGTAACTGAAGGTACGGGAGTAACTGAAGGGACGGGAGTAACTGAAGGGACGGGAGTAACTGAAGGGACGGGAGTAACTGAAGGGACGGGAGTAACTGAAGGGACGGGAGTAACACAAGGGACGGGAGTAACTGAAGGGACGGGAGTAACATAAGGGAGGGGAATAACTGAAGGGACAGGAGTAACAGAAGGGACGGGAGTAACAGAAGGGACGGGAGTAACTGAAGGGACGGGAGTAACACAAGGGACGGGAGTAACACAAGGGACGGGAGTAACTGAAGGGACGGGAATAACTGAAGGGACGGGATTAACTGAAGGGACGGGAGTAACTGAAGGGACGGGAGTAACTGAAGGGACGGGAGTAACTGAAGGGACGGGAGTAACTGAAGGGACGGGAGTAACTGAAGGGACGGGAGTAACTGAAGGGACGGGAGTAACTGAAGGGACGGGAGTAACTGAAGGGACGGGAGTAACTGAAGGGACGGGAGTAACTGAAGGGACGGGAGTAACTGAAGGGACGGGAGTAACTGAAGGGACGGGAGTAACTGAAGGGACGGGAGTAACTGAAGGGACGGGAGTAACTGAAGGGACGGGAGTAACTGAAGGGACGGGAGTAACTGAAGGGACGGGAGTAACTGAAGGGACGGGAGTAACTGAGGGAGGTACTGAAGGGACGGGAGGTACTGAAGGGACGGGAAGTACTGAAGGGATGGGAGGTATTGAAGAGTCTGAAGCGACGGGTGGTTATGGAGGACAATTTTTAATTATACAGGCAATACGAAGTTTGCCGGGTGTTCACTAGTATATATATAAAAAAAAATAGATTTTTATATCTACCTAATATAAACATATGTATAGTATAAAATATTAAAAGTGAAAAAGAAGAAATATATTTACAGTTGATATTATTATGAACAAATATACCTATTCTTTATATAATATGTACGTGCCCATAACAAATGAATAAAATTAAATGTATCTAAAATATTATGAATTATAACAATAGTGAAGTAAACCAGATAAAAAAATTATATGCAATAAAATAAATGCTAAATAATGCAATAAAATAAAAACAGGTACATTGAACGAGGCAAAAATGTACTGGCCACAACACCATGAATACAGTCTACCCACAATGTATCAGGCGACTCACAACAATAAGCAACGTCAGTTGCTCGGTTCTAAACTATGTATGTATGTTGCAGTCAAATACATTTATTCCCCGTTCACCCAATAAACTTGCAAAAATCATACAAACAGATACTTAAATAAAATAACAAATTATAATATATGTTCATGAAAATATAAAAATACACACATATATCGAATAACAATATACAACAATCAATAAATAAAAATATAGAAAGTAAATAAAAATAAAAATGTATCTTAACTTTATGAAATATGAATTAATTAAAAGAAACAAGTAAAGTAGAAAAAACAATTCCATAGTAATGGAGAATAAAACTATTACTCTTATGTAGGTATATTCAGTATATTGAACATCAAACAGTTATGCAACATAAATTGATACAAAACTGTTTTAATGTGAAATAGTAAACACTTTAGAATCAGAACCTATGGTAGAAATGAACATTCAAATAAACTTAATTTCCTTTCCTTATTTCACTTTTTTGATATTCTTTTTTATATTGATATTAGACATTTAATTTAATAATCTGCCGTCTAGCTGTTATTTTTTACAGGGTGGAAAAAGTTTTAATATCATTAATATAAGAAATAATAAAAAAATCAAAACGTTCAGAAAAAAATATTAGTAACGGGTAAAATGAAATTAAAATTTTCCCTCGTTTCCGGTTCGAAAATTCTGTTAATAAAGAAAAAGTGAAAAAGGTCGAAGAGAGCAATAAGTGGCACAATTTTTTTTCCAGATTGTAATATGAAGGTTGCGCTTTTTATTTGGGAATCGAGGGATTTGATATAGGGGTGGTCTATTGAGATATCTGATGCAGTGGCGCTTTAAGGGGATGAAACATCGTTACATTTATTAAGCCTTATGTTTTTACGAAAACAACGACAAAACATCTCAACATTTCTTACTCAACGTAATATCTCAACATTTCTAAATGAAATGAACTATCGAAAATTCTTACAATGTATCGAATAAAGTCACTTAAACATGGAACATACTTATGTAAACCAATTCTTTACTCCTCACTAACCCAAGGGGATATAGTGGGGAGTTTTTAAGAGAAATCGCAATTTTTAAGGTATTTTTTTATTCCAGATCATCAACTAGTATAATGCTGTGATAGTATTTTGAATGTACATCACAATGTAGTATGTGACATGTGCTATGTGCTTTATACTATGTCTTCTTCTTTAGCCTGTTTTTTCCATTGATCCCCCTTGATCCTCCACAACTCCCTGTCTTGGGCTCACTGCATCCATCTCCCTCCGGCACATTTCTTGATGTCATCAGACCACTTTGCCTGGGGTCTGCCGACACCTCTTCGGCTTGTTCTCGGTGGATCTTTTTGGTCCATCGAGAATCCTGGCGTCTGGCAATATGCCCAGCCCAGCTCCACGTAAGACCAGCGACCCTTTCTGCTACATCGGCTACTTTGGTTCTTTATCTTATCATGACATTCTGAATTCTGTCCCTTATTGAAATACCCAGCAACTTTCTCTCCATAGCTCTCTTTGTCACTAACATCTTGTGCATATAATACTATGTACGGCGTGTTTATTCAACTTTATCTGATTTAATTTAATTTTTAATTTGTTCTATTTTTTTCTTTGATATTAAAATGTTAAAAATATTTTAATTGTGTGGCTAACCTGGCATTTTTTTTTTATTTGTAACATAAAAAATAATATACAAGGTACACATCAAAGTTAACAATACAATATTTTTACAAAAAAGATACTTAAGAACTAGATGCGGAATGTAAACTGCTTCACTAGGTTAAAAACCTGTATTTATATTCATGTACCTTGTATTAATTTTACCAGTTGGGTGTGCCTATTTTTGCCGTGGTATAATATTATTGTACTTTGATTATTTTCAAATTTTGTAAATTTGTATATCTAATTCTCGTTGAGACCCCATTCGATTTTGAAGAATATCTGGAGGGTAAGTCCGGTCAAATAGTGAAATCAAAACCCTTATGATTACCCATACCACGGACTGTTTGTTCCTTTCATATATCAGTCGTTCTAAAGTCAATAATTTGGAATTTATTTTACCCTAGTTTCAATGCGCCACCGTTGGCCAAGAATATGTGAAGGAATGAACAATCGTTTTTATAATATTGTCATCGAATGGAAGAGGGTATATGAAATTTTAGTTAGGTGGTAAATTGTTTAAAATTTGATTGATTATAAGTAATTATTGTAAATAATTTAAATCTGTCCAACCCACTTCTTTGTACCTATTATAGTGTATACAAAATTTCTGTAATATCGGAATATAGGAAGTTGTATGAAATTTAATTGAATTTAGCAGTATTACAATGTGGGCAACATGATGAAAATAAATATTTAACGATCGTAGACTCGTATCTCATTTTTTAGAATTATTGCACACTTTATAATAAATCTTCGATATTTAAAACGATTTTGTAGGTACTTGAAACTGCGAGACCATGGTATGTTTGTTGCATACTTTACACATAGTTTTCTAACCACTAAAAATAAATTATATTTTGTTTGATGACAAATGTATTTTATAAGATGAATAGTTTATTTCAATCAAAACTTTCGTCGGGGTAGAGCTAGTTTAAATGCCAGGAGATAAACATTAAAGTCAATTCGCATAAGGAATTGCGACCCCATTTTGCAAGTGTGTGTGTATATGTGTAACTATGTATGTGAATAATATGACAGTTAATGCGTGAGTAGGTACCTACCTACCATACATGATATTCACAATTCACACCTGTCGACTTCACCGTGTAAGCACGTGATATAAAAGCTTTTGTGAGTATACTTGGCATGATATGACTATTACTTTATATGATACATCCCTACAGATGACGTTGTATATATAAAAAGTAAAAAATTCAATGGTTATGTCTCAGCCGCCCCGGTGTAAATGATTTGGGTTTTCTGGTGAATTCCCACTTGTCTCTCGACACCTCGCGTGGAAGATAGTAGAAAATAGGGATGTGCATTATGAGATGAAAGCTTCTATTTGAATATTCAATGACGGGTGTGATGTGTTAGCGTGATACATGTTGAATGTTATGTAATGTACCGACATATAGAAGAGAAGATAATAGGACAAAATAGTTGGAGGGAGTACGAATCTCACTATTTGGTTACTGATCGAGATTAATTCACCCCAAATGAGACGCAATGTCAAGATTTAATTATTGTATAAGTATATTTATTAACATTGAATGATATTATATCATTTAAACCGATATGACTGAGAATGTGTATTTTATAAGCTTGGTATAATAATCGAAAACTAAAATATCATCTGTAGTGTTTGTGAAATCCTAAGTATTTATTTCAAAACAAATTGAATATTTAGGTACATTTATTTGAAAATAAATTCGTACGCAATTAAACTAGACACGTGTACATTTTTATACTAAGGGGACGCCTTCTGCCAACGTATCCATTTTTCCAATTTGATATATACCTATATTAAAAAAATAGAAACTTAAGCCTTTTTGTCATTTATTTTATTTTATTTTATATAGCTTCTCGGTCAATTAACAGGTGCTATATGTTAAATAATTATTTAACACGCACCCAATAACAAGTAGCCACATTATGCAGACTTACGATATTTATCGTCTCATAGATCCAGATTGAAAACACAACTAAAAACTGTGTCTCCACCGGGAATCGAACCCGGGACCCTTGGATCAGCAGTCAGATACCTAACCAACTGAACCACGAAGGCCATTTCCTTTTTTTATATGCATCTCAAATGAAGTGAATCTCAATAAAATTGAACGTCTTCACAATATATGTAGGTATCAGATTCATCTTTGAGATGAAAAAATTTGATCATTTATCATCTTTCCGCAATATTCTTTTTGACCCAAGATACTCCAGCGGCGCAATAGGTATACACATTCTATCACTACTGTACAATATCCGCTAAAATCCAATCCTGCCTCAGTACCTCAAAAACAAATTCACTTATTTATCCAATCATGGATTTCCACTCCGATCTGCTGAACGTACAACACTATCCATCCCTATACATAATACAGAATTTCTCAGCTCTTCGTTCAAACTACAATCAGCAAAATTATGGAATAGCCTAAGTCCGGATATTGCGTCGTCTAACACACTTTGTATTTTCAAGAAAAACTAAAGGAATATTAAATTTATCCCTGAACACCTGATCCTGATTTCCTCTCCTCTTTTAAGTGTATATTTATGTTAAATATATATTTTCATTGTTTTTTTTATTATTTCATTCTTTTATTGTTGTACATATGTAGGTACACAACTTTGTTATCTGGTTGGATGATAAAAATTGCCTAATGACAATAAGACCGCCAGTGTACAATATATTTTTTTCTACTATGTACAGAAAGATTAATCAATAAAATAAATATTTTTCTGTATTGTTTATTTAGGTAGACAATCCAGTTAATAATTGTACATATAACAATGAAAATAAGAAAAATATTAAATTTTACCGAATATTTGATTTAAAGGATACTCTATATAAAAAAAACCTACAGATCTGTAATGCCACAAATGATATTATATAAATTAAAATCGTTTTTTTTTATTCACATGATAAAAAGGATACCAATTGATTTTTTATAAAATAAACATGACGTTGATGAATGATACAATCTGTGTGAAGTGCGCTTCAAGTGTTTCTATATTAGCTAGTCAAATACCACCTTCTCGTGTTAATTTATCAGTCAATTAATTCGTTTAACCGCGAGTGATCAAATAATGTTGCCAACCTAACCACACAACACCGCACGATGGGTGCAGGTAATGCATCTATTAACAAGGTGCTTTTGCAAATTCTATCATAAATTGTTGTGATTGGAATATATTTTTTTTGTATCACCAAGTGTATACTTTTAAATAAAATATATCAAAAAATATCAGTTTTTGCTTACTCAATAGTGGAATAGAAAATGGAAAACGATTTATGAGTTTATGAACATTACAGACATTTGTTTTGGAAAATTATTTTTTTTGTATTTTTTTTATTTATTTATTTTTTACATATTATAATTAGACATAAACAGCGTAAGTAACATAACAAGAATTATAATAACAAAATATATTAGTACATTAAAAAAGTAGGTACAGTTTTTCATGTAAATTTGTCTGAGTTGTACGCTGTATAAAAAATATTGACACGTTGGACGCCAAACTAGGTGAACCTGTTTTAGGACGTCCGATAAGAATAGTTACTATGTATAGTAGCAATAACCAACACAACACAACACACACATACAATAATGATTCTAAAAATAAGGTAAATTTAACAAATTTTCATGTCCACTTAAGTTAGAAATGAAGTATTGTTGGTATATTGCATTTGATAACAATATTTAGTTAGTTACTGTTTCGTGGACATACTAATCAAATGTATTATATAAAAAATAAATCTACGATATAATTTATTGACTCGCCTGAGCTTGTATCTTCCAGGTAGAACGGTTCGACGACCTGAACTTTTACATTTACCAATATGTACAACTAATGTCAAGAAAAATACCACAATTCCACGCATATGTGATTCTCAAATGTTATTCTCAGCCAAGGTGGACATCTTCGATGCAAAATACGATAATTTTCGTCGCGAAGGTGAAACGCTCTAATCTTCCTCCCTCTTACCCTCCAAATCTCCACTCTTATACCTAATTGTGTTATTATTTGTACATACTTATATTATGTAGATTGCTTGTTTTGGTTCTGCAATAATATCATATCTAGTTCTTATATCAAAGTGTAAATGAGCTATTTGCTTTCTTAAATAAAATAAAATAGAATAAAAAATCTAACAAACCTAAACAAACATCATCTAAATTTACAACCTAAAAAATGTTTGTTGACTAAAATACATCACAATAAACTGTAAACCTTGGTTAATTTGTATTAGGTTAGGTTAGGTTATTTTAGCTCTCATCATCTAAATTATTGTTTTTTGTAAGTTAACATCATCTCAATTGTTATTCTAAGTTAACGTCAACTAAATTGACAAGCTTTAAAATGTTTTTATTTTATTTTATTTATTCTTCATAGAGAGTTATACAGTCAATACAATTTATAAAAAAAAACAACAATGCATTGCTTAGTTAGTGGACCAGTGAAAACTTCATACATTAATCAATAGGACAAGCACAAAAAATTATACAAATTAAAAATACATACAAACTTGACTATACATGTCATATAAAAAGCAAAACAAAAGCTGCTCAGACCAAAGCACTACGTAAGATTCGCATTTTATTTCGCTCTTTTATTTCGGGTTAGCTAATATACATCACAATGAGCTAAAAGTATTGGTTAAAAGTAATTCGTTTTAGGTAATAAGTATTTTTAATTACGTTAAAACACAAAATGACATTTTGAAATATAATTTTATAAAAACTCGCCTTGTGCATTGCACTTGCTGCACATTGTTATACAAAATATAATTTTTGTATTATTGATATTTCTTGAAGTACGTATTCTTACTATACTAGTATTTATGTTTTATTTCATGCATTTGTAGACAATTACACAAACACACAATTAACTGAATGTCTATTTAGATTTTTTTCATGTTCTCTACTTCTCATTAATTGTCCAATATTGATTAAACACAATGGTTATTTTCACACCGATCACGCGATGTCTGATATGCAAGTGTATAATTGAACGGCTTTTAATTATACCAAGGGTGTGTTCAACATTATGTAAGTATACTACAATACCACACATACATAATATTAGTGTGGCGTGAATGTTGTGTTTGCCAATCTCACTACAAACCGATATATACATTAGATAAATTGGGGAGGGATAATTGATTGGGAAGTGAATGCGTGTGAAAATTACCACGGATTAGTAAGATATGCACAAAATCTATTTGAGGTTGAACACAATATACTATGAACAGTGAAACGCAACAGGTTTAATACAAACTTGCACTATTGTGTGTAACATGAATAAAAGAATATTTATTTAATTGCATATACACAAATCTTCTTTTTTTTTCCTGTTGGAAGTCAATGGTATTTTTGTGACATTATTTGTAATATCTCAAAAGACGAATCTCGGTATCTCAATATTGGGATTTTTCACGTTTTGGTTGGCAAACCACATCGTTTTTTTGATAGAGAATAACGACTTATATGAATTGTTTTCGGATTTATTTGTCGAAAAAAACACTTTGTTTATTAAAGCTTAGAGAACAGTTATCTAGGATGTGTTGAAATGTAAGAAAAACTGAAATATGTCGTCAACCAAAACTTCAAACGTGCGACATTCCATGACTCACTTTTATGCACTAGTATATTATAATAAAAATCTATGCTCATATATATAAGATCTATAGCTTTCATTTTTTACGAACCAATTTCTCAATAAAGTGCGTTACAAAAAATTTTCTTCGTCAATTCATAGATGGTATAAACGACTTATTATCAAGAACGACAATATCTATGAATAAAATATATAGAACTTAAAAAAATTGGATTATTTGGGATCTCAATAGAAAGGCATATTTGGTGAAGTTTGCGCAATCGCATAAGGTGATCACGTAAACCAACCAATGCCAGGTCATAAGCCTTGTAGGTGCCTTGATTTCCTGGTTCTCCCTTAATATTACAACTTCGTCTCTATTGAGTTATTAAAAAAAATAATAAAGGAGTTTATGATAAATTCGTGTTATTTTAATAATAATAATAATAATGAACACTTTCTTGCACCCTGCGCAAGTGGCGAGTTTATTGCCGTATGGCAATTTCTTCCAACTAACCAGTGTTTGCAGCCCAGAGAAGCAATATTTGCTTGAGAAATGAATTTAAATAAGTTCCTCCTCTAATAAATTATTTATATTATACACAAAAGACTATACTTTGTATATTTCCACTTGTTTATTTTTTACTTATTCACTACATGTTTCGGGAACGTCCGTTCCCTTCCTCAGGTGGATGTAAACTATACAAAGTATAGTGTTTTATATAAATATTTTTTTAAATATGAATTTCCACAAAGTTGAAGACTCAACGTTTGATTATTTTAATATCTCCTCTGCTGGATATTGAACCCAAGACGCCCGTACTGAAACCGACTGACTTACTTACTGTGCCACGGCGGTCGGCTTTTATTGCAGATTATTTATTTTACTACAGATTTTAGTGTAAATCCAATGAACGACGTATTCTAATTCACAATTCGACGAAATTCCCTCAAATTGACATAATTTACAATCAAAGATGCTTATCTTAGATTATATATGATACAGATACCTAGTCAGCGCAATGAATGTATGCCAACTAAAACTACGCTGAAACAGACGAATTTCACTGGCCCGGCCGTATACGTACACCTACCGATACGCACACCTACATAATACGTAGACCAACCGATCTACCGCCTCACACACATGTAAAAAAAACTTGGCATACATTTGAATTTTTATAGGTTATGACATGTGGTCTGTCCTCAATGTTTTGTGTTGTCCCAAGGCTTTGCTGAAAACCAGCAGCACTCCAGGAATACCTCGTAGTGCGCAGCTGAGCAATAGCCTTTTTGCTGTCTATTGTAGTTCAAAATTGTATATATTTTTTTGTTTTTATGTGATGTAACAATAATGGCAACATATAAACGGTTTATTATTATTATTATTTATTATTAATTCGAAATTTGTACTACACGCGGCTTCTGTACCTACCTTATAATTCTATGGTGCTTATATTATAGACATTGCTTCGCCTTTCAAAATCAGAGAAATTATCATCTCTCTTACACGATTTCACATTATGTACTTCAAGGCTGCTGTTTATTAATACTAAGAACAATTTTAAAGCCTTTTAGGACTTCTGCCATAGTAACGATGATTATTTTATTTTCGGCGGCGATTATCTTTATATCAGTTCGTGTATTTTTTTTTTAATTTTGATTTTAAATATTTATTTCAAAGATTTTTACGTTGCTGTTGACAAACTAATAAATATAAATATATAGTAAAATATTTAATTTAGTTACAATAAATCTTGGTCAAACCTCTGACACTCTACGTGTAGAAAGATCTGAAGTCAAAGTCAATTGTTTTTTTTACACCATAGTGGCGAGATTGCCAATCTAGAGGGCTCTCTAACAGCTACTCTTTGTGCTACGATTTTTTTGTCGCTCACTTAGCGTTCTGTGAAGGGGCCAATCAAAGTCCCCATATGCAGAGCTGGTGGTGTTGGATTAGCGAATTAATAAATAATGTATTAATTATTTAATAGTTTAAAAAAGTTATTAGAGTCAAACAAAGTTTATGAACACTGATAATATAATATATTATAATTATATCCAGTGATATGCCCTAAGTAAACAAGTTAATTTCCTCCCAAGTATGTCCGTCCATAAAGAATGTAGGAGTTTTAGGGTTGTATCCTGGATTTGGCAATTACCAGCCTCTCCATAATCAATCTTCAATGCTCCCTGATCTCGAAGTTCAACGTTAGAGATAAACATAATGGAAGTCATTACAGTTAAGAGACATCTCTCGGAGAATTCTTCACTCATTATCGTGGGCTTACGGGGTCGACAAGTAGGTGAATATCTGCCTAAAGAACCTTGGGCGTTTCGTGTTATTTTTTTTAAATTATTTAATATTACATATTTTATTTTAAATAATACATATCACAATAGCATGCGTTCACACTTTTGTATAAACTAGTTACATGTAACACATGAGATCCAATTGTCGATAGCGATAGTATGTAAAGTTGAAGAATAAGAATCTAATAAATCCAACTTATTGAAAATTTCAACACATGTTGGTATGTATGTCAAGATAGGACATATGGAGGTCAGTCCCCTTTTCCTACCCGGAATATGAAAACAGAATGATGGTTCTGTATTTATGTTTGGAGATTAAGTATCAAACTATTAAGTCTTCTTTCATATTGTGTATAGGCGACTATCATACAAATTGTATGAAGAAATGTCGTCAATAAATTTAATTTTTATAAAAATTGTTAAAAAAAATTGAGATGTACTTCTACAATATTAATATTTTTATAGAAAATTAAATTATCTAGTTGGGGTGTTTCGGCTTTTTTCGATATTTTGAAAACATTTGGAAATATAGGCAGTTAAACTCATAAATTTTTCATATAAAAAAGATATTTCTTAATAAAAAATGTTTAAGAAACCCTGGAATTTTTTTGAAAAAAGCAATTTGATATTTTGTATTTGTCGATGTTATTAATTTTTTAGCGTTCTAGCTTTTATAATTTCTGAGATATATGGAAAAATAAACCAGAAATTCAAAAGTTGAAAAAGTGTCTGTGTGTGTGTCCGCCCGCCCTTATAACTTTTGATCCGCTTTATAAAGCTTTATAACGTGGGTTACCACCACAATATGGGTGGCCATGGAACGGGACTTGCTCTGCAGATCTTTTATTTGTTTTTTATACAGACGGTGGCCAAATTAATACAATCAAAGGAAAAAAATGCAAAAATAATTGTATTTTTAGCTGTTATCCAGCAAAATCGAATCACATCAGTATATTTTTAATTGTGGCAACTCCCTTCATTATTGTTATCGTACTTGCAACACTTTTTAAGCATCAACATGAAGTTTGTCACATACAAGATACGATAATGTCAGTTTAGTATTGGTCTTCACAGAGTGTGCGGGTGTTAATGGAATATTTTGCCCATTGATTTTGTGTTTATTTGAGACAGTGTTTGAGTGTTTCTTACATTTTTTTTTAAATAACAGGTAAACCTAATATTTATTACTAAATATTTATCACAATTATACTACTTATCAAATTATTACGATTTTGATAAATTATTTTCTAAATGTATGCTGAATTTCAGAATTTTTTGGTTTATTTTAGAAATGGGAAGATCTTGTGACCTCACTCCAAGAAAAAAATCTAAAATTGCAACCCTTCTTGGTCACTGTGAATACAGTCAACGAGAAATTGCCACACTTACCAATGTTTCTCAATATTCTGTGCACAAAATAAGTAGGCAAATGAAAGGAAATGTACCCCTTGAACCATCTCGAATAGGAAAATGTGGACGAAAGCGCATTACTACTCCGCGAACAGAAAGAAAAATCAGAAATGTTGCTCTAGAAAATAGACAGAAGCCTCAAAAAGTAATAAAATCTATTTTGCAGACCACAGGAGTCAATATATCTGATCGTACATTGAGACGAAGATTGGTGGAAATGGACCTCAAATGTTATCGCCCAGTGAAAAAGCCAAAACTAACACCTGAAATGCGTAAAAAGCGACTAGAATGGGCACTAAAACACCAAAATTGGAACGAAGACGATTGGAGCAAGGTATTAGAATGTAAAATAAGTTTTTATGAAACTTTCTGTATTAAATAAAATTGACTAGTGAAAACTTCTCGTGTTCTTTCAGGTTTGTTTTTCTGATGAATCCTCAATCCAAATACTGCAGGACAAAACTCAATATGTGAGAAGAAGGCCAGGTGAAAAATATAATGAGGAATGTGTGGTCCAAAGAGTGAAGCACCCTCAGTCAATAATGATCTGGTCAGTGATTAGTGGGATGGGTATGGGAAGGCTGTATATTGTGAATGGCACAATGCGCCAGGACCAGTATATAGAAGTTTTAAAAGGGAGACTAAAGCCTCAAGTGGCCGAATGGTTTCCAAATGGAAAATATGTATTTATGCATGATTCTGCACCCTGCCACAAAGCGAAAACCGTTACTAAATTTCTAGAAGGAGAAAAAATAAAGGTATTAGATTGGCCAGGAAATTCACCGGATCTAAATCCAATTGAAAACGTTTGGGAGGCTCTGAAAAGGGCAATTGTAAAAAAAGGTGTCATCACCAACAAAAGACAACTAATAGAAAACATAATTGAGGCATGGCACAACACACCAGAATTAAAAAATATCTCAATTAAATGTATCTCCAGCATGCCCAGAAGAATATCAGCAGTAATTAAAGCTAAGGGAGGATTTACTAAATATTGATCATTTTACCATAAAACGTATTTTATTATCAATAAACTATTATATATTCATAGTAAATGCATTTTATTTTATAAAAATATATTAAATCTCCCATAATATTCTAGAAAGATCGAAATAAAATAAAATAATAATAATTTTCAATGATTCGAAGTCTAAAAACTGCTATAAATTCATTTGATTGTATTAATTTGGCCACCGTCTGTATTATATCTGCTAGACGTCTTTTTAATATGTATAATAATAATTTTTAATATGTATAATAATCTGATACCTTCTTATACAAACAACTTAACCAACATATCACTGCTCATCGACACAAATGGCCTACACTAATATAAAGCAATATAATTGCATTACTAATAACAATACGCGTACACTTGACCTAATACTTACTAACCTGGAATGTAATGTAATAGGTACGTGCCGATCACCCACTTGTTAATGAAGATTCGCATCACCCTGCTCTCCACATCGATGCCCATCTCCCAACCACACCCTTTTTGAACCCAGTTCCCAGAGAAATTTTCTTATTTAACAAAGCTAATTACTCAGAAATAAATTCACATCTTTCTGTATATGACTGGTCTTTCTTAAAACATTGTGATGATGTAGACACAGCAACCGAAGAATTCTATACTTCGATAAATAGTAGGTATAATTAAATCTCACGTCCCTACAAAATTATTAAAAAACGATAATTTTCCAGTTTGGTTTTCACCTCCACTGAAGAAAATTTACAAAGAAAAACGTAAAGTGCATAAAAGATGGAAAATATACAATAACCCAATAGACTATGCCGAATTCACACTGCTTCGATCCCGTCTAAAGAGGGTTCAAAAAGATTGCTATGATCAATACATTACCGCTGTTCAAAATGACATACATAATAACCACAAAAAACTATGGACATATAAAAATAGCAAAAGTCAAAACAAACAAATACCTCAAACAATGTTTTTGGACGGCAGATCCGGTAGCGGCGGAACAAAAGTCAGTCAAATGTTCTCCGAATATTTTAATTCTGTATTCGAAACAACACCTTATCATAATACCGCAACAATCAATTTCTGTGATAACATCACGTCATACAACGACTTTGAAGGAATAGGGCATTTAGCAACTAACGAAACAGAAGTATGCAATTACCTTAAAAAAATTGACACAAAGAAAGGTTGTGGTAATGATGGAATACCACCATCTTTCATCCAAAAATGTGCGCAATACCTTGCAAGTCCAATAACCACGATATTTAATAGGTCTTTCTCGGAAAACACGTTGCCTCAAAAATTAAAAGAAGCATTAATTATCCCTATTCATAAATCCGGACCAAAAAATAATATGAAAAATTATCGCCCGATATCAATTTTATCTACAATAAGTAAAATTTTTGAACGCATAGTGTATGATCGGATTTATCCTATTATAGTAAAAAAAATCCCAAGCCAACAACATGGTTTTTTAAAACATCGATCTGTATTATCTAATCTACTTATCTACAATGAATTTATTTCTCGTAATATGGATGATAAAAACCAAGTGGATGCGATATATACAGATTACTCTAAAGCCTTTGATAAAGTAAATCACTTAACACTAATTAAAAAGCTTGAGGAAGTTGGAATCCATGGTGACCTACTCAGATGGTTTAAATCGTATATTACCAATAGATTACAATCTGTAGTAATTGAAGGCTTTAAATCAAACTTCACATTAGCCCCCTCAGGAGTTCCGCAGGGCTCTATATTGGGACCGTTACTATTTAATGCTTACATTTATGATATTTACAAATGTTTCAAACATTCCCAATTTATAGCCTACGCGGATGACATGAAAATTTATAAATCCATACGTTCACTTACCGAATGTCACGAACTTCAAGACGACCTAAATAGACTCCTTGCATATTGTCTTGTAAATAGATTGCAATTGAACACCTCAAAATGTTTTAAAATTACATTTACACGAAATAGACAGAAAATCTACTATAACTACACAATCGATGATAACATACTTACAACTGTTGACAAAATTAAAGATTTAGGAGTTATCTTCGATTCGAAGCTCACATTTAACGCACATATAGACGCAATAATTGACAAATCTTTTAAAATTCTCGGATTCATAGCACGCTTATCGAATCCTTTTTACAATACTCAAACTCTTCTTGTTTTGTATACAACCTACATAAGACCGATTCTGGAACATTGCACCCCGATCTGGTCTCCTTTTTATAACATACATATAAATAGAATAGAAAGAGTACAAAAAAAGTACCTTAAAACCGTCAACTACAAATCACACCTTCATTTTCCTAACTACACAGAATCCAGGAAATTTCACGGCCTTGAATCACTCGAGAACCGAAGAACTCATAACGACCTATCACTTCTTCACAAAATAGTTAGTAATTTTTTTGATGCTCCCCAAATAATAAGTAATATACTGTTTCATGTGCCAGGTAGAACAAGCAGACAATCAAATCTATTTCATATTCCACACTGTAGCACTAATCACAGAATGAATTCATGCTTTCCACGCATTTGTAAGCAGTATAACACAAGTTTTTACGACATTGATGTACTCAACAGCACATATCCGCAATATCGCAGGAGTATATCCGCAAAAACGCAGTGATACGAGACATGGAATACCAATCCTCTTTATTCCCTCCCCACTCCCCGCAATTCCTAAATATCCCCATTATCTATATCCCTAATTTTGAATTACTTATCTTGTTTATATTCTTTGTTATTATTATTATTATTTTTTTTTTGTTTTAAGCTGTATACTTTAATTTTAATTAAGTTTTTAACTCACTCCACTATATATGTTTTTTAAGCTAACTTGTCCTTTTTTTTATTACGCATGTTGTTTAATTAAGTTTTTAACTCACTCCACTGTATACCTATGTTTTTTTAAACTAACTTGTCCTTTTTTTATATAACGCATGTTGTTTAATTAAGTTTTTAACTCACTCCACTGTATATGTTTTTTTTAAGCTAACTTGTCCTTTTTTTATTTTACGCATGTTGTTTAATTAACTTTTTAACTCACTCCACTGTATATGTTTTTTAAGCTAACTTGTCCTTTTTTTATATTACGCATGTTGTTTAATTAAGTTTTTAACTCACTCCACTATATATGTTTTTTGAGCTAACTTGTCCTTTTTTTATATAACGCATGTTGTTTAATTAAGTTTTTAACTCACTCCACTGTATATGTTTTTTAGGCTAACCTGTCCTTTTTTTATATTACGCATGTTGTGGGAACTATTTTGGCAAATTACTGATATTTGTTATTGTTTTTGTTTATGGATTATAAATTGCTGTATGTTTCCCCTTAAATTAAATAAATAAATAATAAAAAAAATAGTAAGAATCTTTTGAATTATGATTGACGCAATAGTTAATTGTTAAATTAACAATTAAAATTATTTATTGTTAATAGTTAATTGTAAAGGCAATTTTTTCGAAAAATATTATTTAAATATAAAATTTTTCTCCAGATAAATTTCAATATGATATATTAAACATTCGAGCTGGTGGATAAAAATCAGAAGTGCATATTTTTCAGTGTTCGTGTCACGGAAGAATAAACCATTTTATAATGAGTATTTTTAAGATGTAAAAAAAACATGTTTTTCTGTAATAAACCATGAGGGTACATAATAACGAACATCTACTCCTAATTAGGTGTGCCCTCTCACATGGATAGAGTGAGTGCCTACCCTTCATACCGCCCTTACCCCACAGCGTCCCTTAACACGCCCCTGTAATGATCTGACTCTTAATAAACCAACTGAAAAATATTTAAAAATAAATTACATCGTTATTATGTACATATGCCTAATGCCAAAATAGGTAGTCATTTTCTTCTAGAATTCATGATCCATCATACGATAAGGATAGTTTACTGATTTATTAATTTGGTGGTGAGTTACGCAAATAATTAGTGTTGGACATCTAACACAGGAATGTTATACTTTGGCGAATATTCCTTGTTGGAATGTATCTGACAAACGATGTAAGAGGATATATGATCGTAGGTAGACGTTTATATTATTATATACCTACATCTTGTGCCAATCACTTCTCTTAAATAAGTCTATTCCTAAAACATAGGTAAAAATATTATAATTGAGTAGGCACATAAATATGCACACATAAATATTTATTGAAAACATACTTTTCGAATCATAAAACTCTAATCGATTATCGTATCATATACATAATAAACATGTAAATAAACCAATGATTGAAAATCGAAACGTGGAAAACTTAAAAACAAGGGTGTGATTTAAATATTCGTCCATTCGAGCGAATACCCTCGATGCAGAGGGTGGAATAAAAATCTCTGAACTTAAATAAGTAGAAATAAAACAAAAAAATAACGAAATACCGAGGGAAGAGAATAAAAAAAATAATGGAAATAGGAAGAGGAAGGAGCGATGTAGAAGTATTATTTTTATTGCATACTTATGTTTGATGCGTAAGTAGCCGCGGTTATAACCACGGGAAAAAAAGGTCTCGAGTAGGAGTGAAATGTGGGGAAAAGTTATGGAAGATTTCTTATACTCTCCTTTTTTTCTCTTCTCTGTAAGAGTTTTAAAATTCCTTTGCTTTATACAATAAATAATCGGTTTTCTCGAGTATTATATTACACACGATTTTAACGGCAAAAAACTAGTTATATTTTATACATTGAAAAATAACCCAACTGTCGATTTGTTCAATTTTCAAGAGAATTTATTTGTCGGCAGTATTAATCTTAGTCCTCTAGAGAGAATCGTATAGAGTAGTGGACTTTTTTCGTGGTTTCTCCAACTTTGAAAACATAAAACACCAACTTTGAGGCTTCGCAGCATACATGTAATTCAAGCAATGTTTAAGGCTAGTTTTTAATTTTTATTTATATTTGCAAATACACAATATCTATGGGAACTCTCAATATCTTCATACATTTTTTGTACAGAAAACAAAGTATCTTAGAATATTTAATAATATATATTAAAGACTTTATAGTTTGATACATATTCTTCATCTAAATATACTATCGCTATCGACAGTTGGTTCCCATGTGTTACGTGCAACTAGTCTAAATATAGTGTGTCGATCGACAATAAATTCTTGATAGAATTCCATAATTACCATATATTATAAAATAATTGGTTATAATGTAGGTCTATGGGATACCTATATTTGATTATTTACGCGTTTGTGCAAGGCATCATTAGAATAATCAACGAAGAAACTTATTCTGACGATGTGACTTACACAAAATGCGTCGATAATTAAATATATCCGATAGAACTATAACTAAGTATTTATTTATTTTATTTGTATTCCATCATACTCGTCGGCCTTCGTGGCTCAGTTGGTTTGGTATCTGACTGCTGATCAAAAGGTCCCGGGTTCGATTCCCGGTGGAGACACAGTTTTTAATTATGTTTCCAGTCTGGATCTGTGAGACGATTAATATCGTCTCCAGAATGTGGCAACTTGTTATTGGGTGCGTGTTTAATTAATATTTGACATAGTACCTGTAAGTTGCCCGAGAAATAATAAATAAATAAATACTACATATTTTTTATTGAGGAGGCAGAGAGAACTGAGCGCCATAAGCTTCTGTTTTTGAATACATTCGTCGCCTCTCACATTCGTACATCAATATTTTACTTGCAAAATATTGTTCACACGATCGTGCCAATGTATTCTTGGCGGCCCCTTTCTTTCCAATCATCTTTATTAATTTTATTTTATCAGTCTTTAAAAAAAAATATTAACCATTAAAATAATATTTTTTGTATACAAATACCAATAAAACATTATTATATAGTTCTCACTTTTATTATAGGAAAACAACGCACATAAAAAAAATAAACCAGTTGGTATATTGTTGTACAGGTACAGAACAATGTATGGTTATTATACATTGTACAGTTATTATTCATTGTACAGCGCCCTTGGAATGATTCTGAAACGGCGCTATATAAATGATTTATTTTTATTATTCCAATAAAAATTGTTGTTTTCACATAACTGTATGTTTTGATTGTCAATTTTTTTAAAAATACTGGAAAACTCTACATAATATTTTGTGTGTCTTTAAAATTCTCACTTAAACATTTGAATTTTTCATAAACTCTATTTGATCGATTTTAATTAAATATTTTTCAAGGATTTGTGCTCAAGATAAGCTAAATTCGTCGGCCTTCATGGTTCAGTTGGTTAGGTATCTAGGTTGGTTAGGTATTTGATTCCCGGTGGAGACACACTTTTTAATTGTGTTTTCTGTCTGGATCTGTGAGACGATTAAAACCGTTAGTTTCCAGAATGTGGCTACTTGTTATTGGGTGCGTGTTACATAATGTACCTGTTCGTTGCCCGAGAAACCACATTAAAAATATAAATAAATTAATTATTCGTTGAAATTATTTTTTATTTTTATTTTGCCTGGTAACGTCGCTTTGTAGGATATGTCGTGATGATATATAATTATGTAGGTATATATGCTTATTTAATTATTTCCATAAATACGATTATTTTTACAAATATTATTATTTTGTTTATAATAATTTACTCTGGTGTACTCTGTCATTACCGTGGTTTATTGGATAAACATTTTTTAAAAGCAAGCGTGTAACTTAAAAACACACGACACGTACATGAAAAGTTTTAAACATGTTTAGCAAAAATCTGCAAATAATTAGTTTTGAATGCAATACCAAGGAGAAATCTTCCCCTCCCGCCTCTGTGGACCATACGAAACTCCCACAATCAACCCCCGACCCTTCCAACCCCCTCATACCCTTCCCCAGGGCCCAGGGTGAGTAAATAATCTTGTTCCCACCCTGTACCTTGCAGTCTCTGTCGCATAATTACAGGACCGGCTCTGGGGGGACGTTTACAGGGATTATCAATATTTAAAATAATATATATATTTTTTATTTAAATGAAAAATACTCTGCGCATCGGAGCTTTAGGATAAATAAAACTTTACTATAATAAGTATATAATTTATTTGATTATATTTGACTATCAGGTACTTCATATTTGTGGTATAAATTAAGCGTATATTTAGAATAAATAAATTTAATGAATTTTTGACAATTTCAACATCTCAATAGAGATAAGGTTGGAAAATTACAGAAGAACCAGGAATTCATCTACATGGATAACAACCCGTCATCGGTTGGTTTACGTGATCACTTAATGCGCTTGCGCAACGTTCGCAATTATGCATTCTTATTGAGTTTCCTTATCAATGCAATTTTTTGAAAGTTCTATATATTTCAATAATGGGATAAAATTCGTTTGAAAATAACACTATCTATGAAAAAACGAAGACACCTTTTTTGTAACACCATATATTGAGAAGTTATTTTTTGTAAACAATAAAAGCAGCAATCCTTAGGTATACATGATATAATGGCATTTTATTGGTGAATGTTGCGCAAGCGCGTAAAGCGTAAGTACACTAGAGCCAGACGATTTCGGATTATAAGCCCCGTAAAAATGACTTTGATTTCCCTGCTTCCAACATTTCTCTACTTTCTTCTACATCTCTGTTGAGTTGTAAAAAAATCGTACATACATCGAGATGTTTCATTGCTTCCATATGTTATTAATTTATTATATGATTTGGCCTCATCTTTGAGCTTGAAGACGAAAGTTTAGTATCACCTGGAAATGTTAGTCAGAGAAAGTTTCCTTTGCCCCCCCCCACCCCTGCTGATGTCGTTCTCCTCCAACGTCCCCGCCCCCATCATGCTCCCACTCAGGAGTGCCCGGAGCGACCGCAGCCGTCCTATCCCCGTCTTCCGCAGAAATGGTTCATATTAAAGCATCAACATAATCTTATCTATCTGCTCTGGATCGCTTTGCAAAAATTGCCTTCATGCCAGATATAATAAGGGCAATTGATCCAATCAAATACAATTAGCTAAGTAATTAATTTATGAATAGAAAGGGAGGTAGTAATATTTGTAAGAAATTCATAAATGGTAAATTTTTACTGTATTTTCTTAATCGTTTAAAACGAAAATCTTATTTTATTTATAGCAATAATAAGTTTGTCAATATTTTGGGATAAGTGTGTCGTTGTGGCTCATTTAAAACTTTTTTACTAACATCATCTTACAATGTTCACCAAAAGAGGTACTAACATCATCTTACAATGTTCACCAAAAGAGGTACTAACATCATCTTACAATGTTCACCAAAAGAGGTACTAACATCACCTTACAATGTTCACCAAAAGAGGTACTAACATCATCTTACAATGTTCACCAAAAGAGGTACTAACATCATCTTACAATGTTCACCAAAAGAGGTACTAACATCATCTTACAATGTTCACCAAAAGAGGTACTAACATCACCTTACAATGTTCACCAAAAGAGGTACTAACATCATCTTACAATGTTCACCAAAAGAGGTACTAACATCATCTTACAATGTTCACCAAAAGAGGTACTAACATCATCTAACAATGTTCACCAAAAGAGGTACTAACATCATCTTACAATGTTCAACAAAAGAGGTTCTGAATATGATGTGTGGGGATGGATACACATACATATGTAACGTGCTGGTTCCATTTGTGAGATAAATAACTCTCTCGCTATTTATTCCGCAATATCTAAATTTATCTGAATTTCATTCATTCATACCATCACGGAATATCCCACAATGTGGGGTAACAGCGAAAGGTGTGCAGGTGTGCATTGCCTTAAAAAAGGGAGCACAACATATCTGTGTATACCCACACACCAGTCTCTTCTCACCTCAAAAGGCACTTTATTCAGAATGGGTGGTGAACCTCATTGCTGAACTATGTGCTGAATCATTTGTATTAATCTGTAAGTCGTAATATTCAATAATTTATTTTTAATTTTTTCTTCCATTTGGCACAAATCACTCTTCTAACGGTGGCCAGCCTATTTAAAAAAAAAGTACACCCGCACACCCGCCACTGGTCATACCACATTGTGGAATATATCATGATGTCTGATTTGCGACATTTTACCAGGTACTACTGTCAATGGATTCCATTGTCCCCTTTTCTGATTTTTTTTACATATTATACAAATCTATTTATTAATATGTGAAATGAATACTTTGGCCCTCCCTACTATTACCCCTTTTCAAGCAAACTGCGGGCATGGAGGAGTTTGAGATTTGGATATTTAAAGTTTATATGGATTAGGAGTGCAGAAAGCTTAAATGTATACATTATATGTGTTACAAATACATAAAGTTAAATTTAAAAATATTTCACGCCAAACCCTAAATTTTTATTTAAAAATATAAATTATACACCACTTATGAGCACAAATAACTGTCGACCGGTTTCGAGAAGAATGTTCTCATCTTTAGGATGACTTACGTACTAAATTAAAAATGAAAATATAGACATAACCTAAACTAAAGATGTGGGGGAGTCAATTTGAAAGTAGTGGGGCAAGCGACAACCCGGTGTTTAGGAAACGCTAGATATAAATAATTTTATTTATTTATTTACATATTTATTTATTATTATTATTTTTTTAATTTTCTTTTTATTTAAAATATGTTAATTTATTTGATTGGGAATATATTTAATAGGGGGCTATTAGGAAAATTTATTTGGTTGTTTATTATATAGTGGTTATTGTTTATACTTTTCCTAAATTCCAATATTTCTAAATCGACTAATTTTAAATTTGAATGTCTTGTATGTAATATCTGATGTCAAAATGATGATAAAATTCTATAAGGTGTTCAGCGAATTCTGAAAAATTATTATTGTTCAGACAACGTAAGTGTTCTTGAGTTCTAATTTGAAAATTTCTATTGGTTTTACCAATATAAAATTGATTACAGTCATTACAACTTAATTTTTATACTCCCGATTTTTCATAGATTTTTACTTTGATGCTTCCATTGGCAAACCAGTAATGTAAATCGCAGCTGTTTCATTTCAAATATAGAACATGTTTAAGAAAATTCTGAAAATAATATGTGAAAAGAAAACTTTGTACCCCTTGATGACGTTTATTATAGATCAGGAGGGCAAATCCGATTAACCGGCGAAATCAAAACCATCCATATTTAACCATACCATGGATGTAATTATCTTATGGAGTTCTATAATATCTTTAGAACTCATATAACTCCATATGATAATTATATCCATGATATAGGTAGTCACGAGGGTTTTAATTTCGCCCGTCGGACCAGACTTGCCCCCCAGGGGGGCAACTCTGATTAACCGGCGAAATCAAAACCATCCATGATTAACCCTACCATGGATGTAATTATCTAATGGAGTTCTATTATATCTTAAGATGTTATGGAACTCCATAAGATAATAAAATCCGTGATAAGGGTAAACATGGATGGTTTTGATACCCCCCAAGGGGGTAAGTCTGGTAAATCGGCGGAATCAAAACCATCCATGTTTACCCATAGCATAATTATCTTACGGATTTCATTAATATCTTAATATATAAAGTTCCTTAAGTATGCATTTTTTTAATTTGTTTTCTTTATATGTATTTTGTATTATTATGTATAATTTTGGTCATTATAATGAAATTAAAATATATACGTACAATGCAAAGGTAGGTATATAAAAACCAAAATTCTACAAAAGTATAACCTATGTGTGGGTATCCAAAAATGTACATTTTTACATCTGTCTAGATATGGACAAACAGAAAATATTACAAGTAAAAAAATGTATAAATAAATACCTACATACATATTATGTGTTACTTAATGACAACTATATGCAATATCGTCATGATGTATGTATTTAGAGTGTTACGCGACCTACAAAATGATGACATATCTCCTAATTTCCTACCTCTCCTCATTTCTTCCTTTATTTTATTTCATACATCACGTCATTATATCACTCTTTATTTCCCCCCATATCCTATTTTGTTTTGAGCTGTTTTTGAAAAATTTAAATTGATTGTAATTTTTTAAATATGCATATTTTTTGTGTTCTTGTGGTTAGTTTGCAATACTTACAATGTGAAACAATGTTATAAATAAATAAATGAATAAATGAATAAATAAATAAATAAATAAATAAATAAATAAATAAATAAATAAATAAATAAATAAATAAATAAATAAATAAATAAATAAATAAATAAATAAATAAATAAATAAATAAATAAATAAATAAATAAATAAATAAATAAATAAATAATTAAATAAATAAATAAATAAATAAATAAATAAAAAACTAAATAAATAAATAAATAAATAAATAAATAAATAAATTAAATAAATAAATAAATAAATAAAGAAATAAATAAATATTAATATAAAAATGCGTAGAAAGTAAAAACAAAAAAAAATATATCTAAATATTATAACTTATAATAAAAATGTTTGCCAGACAAAAGTTGTCGATGTCATGGATCGAGTTGCTAAACTTAAATGGCAATAGCGGGTTATATTGCCAGCCAGGAAAAGGAAATATGGGCACCCAGAATTCTGAAACGGAGACCATGGGATGTCAAAAGGAGAAAAGACCGGCCTCAGAAATTGCAGGCCGATGGTACAGTCCCCGTCGCTGAAAGGAGATGGGTCCACAAAAAGTAAAAAAAGAAGACGAATGGAAGTACCTACATCCAGAAATGGAGGGATGGCTCAAGGAAGAAGAAGGATAATAAAAACGAAAGAAACTTGTAACAAGATAAAAAAACGATTGGGTTCTGGCCAACGCTATACTCCTCACTACCAAGTTGCAAGTCATTCCACATAGTATTAAAATATCGTATGGAATATTTTCAACATTTTTATAAAATGAGTTTTTACATTATTTTTTTATTTAATTATTTTTTTAATAAAAGTTGATATTTCTTCAATGCCATTTTATGAAATTGATGTGCCTTTTTACCAATTTGAAAATAAAATTTTCAAATTTTAAGTTTCCTGAGCTTGGGGTCACTTTGAAATATTTGACAGTTAAAAAAATTGAGATGCATTTTTCAGATATCCTTCAGAATCTAATGTGGTCTAAGCGAGTATTTGATAAATATATTAACAAAATTTGAAATGAATTGAACGATTACTTTAGTCTATAATTGATAAAGTAAAAAATAAACACGCCGTACATAGCACACAGCACATAGCACACACACACAGAGATACATTGTGATGAAACTTTCAGAACGCAATCTCTGCATGATACTAGTTGATAATCTGCAATAAAAAAAATACCTTTAAAAATTGCGAAATCATAACTCCCCACTATATCCCATTGGGTTAGTGAGGAGTAAAAAAAGATACAACAAAACATGTACTTACATGAAAGAGGGATAAACTTAAGTAAACTCAATTAAAACAGACTCAACAAGATATTTCAAGATTTATCAATTAACCACTTGGTTAAAAATTATTACGCACATTAAAATTAGTGGTACATACACGAAAATTATTCTCCCCTTAAGATATATAAAACTTCTTAAGTTCTTGTTATATTGGTATAGAGTGAAATTTTGCCTAGAGACAAGTTCAAAGAGAAAATATTCGAGTTTCTAATGAGGATTTGCTTTCCTCTTTCACCATAGATTGTTGTCTCACTCTATACAATGGGTACCTAAGTAATGTAATAAGGGAACACATTAAAAAATACCTCCCATTCCCCTTTTGTTATTTTTTTTTCATATTAATTTTGTACATGAGGAAGAGCGTAAGGTACAGGTACTTGTATAGGCATCGTACATTTAAAATTCATGGAATTGTAATGAAAAGTTTTGTCGTTAACGGAAAATAGATTATATTATTTCATATTAATGGGAACTGGAATCGACTGCGAGACAAAAACGATAGCATATTCAAGGGAATCGTTTGTACTCTTTATATTTTATTTTTATATAGAAATGCAGAATTATATACATACTAGAAATTCATAAGTACAACCACGATGTTTCATGCTCTTTATGAGGTTAGGAAACCGAACCATAGAATAAAGTGTTCTTAAAAACAATGATCTCTACCTTATCAAAACAATATTGTACCTTATTATATATGAACATTAATTATTCAATTAGGGAAATACATAAATGTTTAAAAAATAATCTTAGGTACCTACTTACACTATGTCCAATATTAGTTTTGTTCTTTGTACCTAAAATAAGGTAATATTATTATGACCTTAGATTTGAATAATGAAAAAAATAATCAAAAACAATGCATCCAACACAGTTAATGGTTTTGTTTATATTAAAACCTATATAAATTTCTATAAATTTAAAATTTCATTTTACAGTTTCTCTAATGAAAACTATTAATTTATATCTATAGATACCGCCGTGGCAACAGTTGGAAAGCCTTTTGGATATTGCTTCTCTGGGCTGGAAACACTGGTTAGTCGGAAGAAATTGTCATATGGCAATAAACTCGCCACTTTCGCAGGGTTCAAAAAAGTGTTTATAATTATATTATTATTATTATACTTATACTAAGAATGAATAATCTTAAAAATGTTAAATAAAAACATAATATTGTATAAACAAAGGCTACCTACTTACAGCATAGGTGTCAAGAACTGGCGTGGCGCTGCCCAAAACCGAGAATTATGGAGGCGAACTCTACAGGAGGCCAAGACCCGACCGATGATGATGATGATGACCTTTATATTATATTTAATTCTTTTGTTCGTGTACAAGTGGGAGTCACTGAACTCCTCCTAAACGGCTGGATCCATTTTGATAAAATTTTGTGTGTGTTTGAGAGGATTCTTAGATGGTTTAGATTCACAACACGAATGAAAATTGCAACACGTAAAAAAAAGACATGATAGACAGAAACAGGAATTTCATTTATATATTTATACATATATAATTATTCTGTATGTGTGTATGTCACTCCTAAACGAATGTACCAATTTTGATTATATTTTATCTATTATCATTTTCTGGTATCCCGAAATCGAAAATACAACGGGCAAAACAACATCTTACATATGTAGTTCGCGACCCATTCTGAAAGGTGCCTTTTTGAGGTGGGCTATATGTGGGTATATACATAGCCTCCTTCCTTTTAGAAGGTAATGTACACCCGAACACATGTCGCTGGCTATCCAACATTGTGGGATATGTAGTGATGGTGTGTGAATATTTTAAAAATATTAGCAGGCAAACGTTCAGGAAATACAACGTCTGTCGGGTCTGCTAGTGATTCAATGAATTCATCGAAGTAATAATAAGACATTTTGCTGTATTTGGTAAAACAATCATAGAAATCATTTGTTTATATTGTTATTTGAAAACGATAAAGTGAGGTTTGTTCCACAATTGACACACAAACATTATCTTGGAATATTTTGAAAAGAGCATTGTTCGTGAGTGTATATAAAGTTTTCGCAAAACAATACGACGATAAGTAACTGACGTTGATAATTTATACATAAGTAATAATGAATGCAATACTCTGGAAGTTAGAAAAGGGCGGGAAGGAAGATAAGAAGGGACAAAAACAGATATCAATAGATTGAACCGCATTATCATAATATGCGAAGGTGGAAGGAAGAAAATATGTAAGAGAAAGTTTGTAAGTCACGATGGAAAGTTCACATTGTGGTAAAGGGCGTGGATCGGAGGGTTCATTGTTTATAATGATATGTACAAAACAAAAGGAAGAAAGGTGATATACCTGTAATTTAGCTATGTCTCCAAGAGGCAGAACGAAAATAAATCAACAATCATTTCGTAATAATATTATGATCGTACCTCAATTGAGATAGGAAGCTGAGAGCGAGATAAAAGATGACATCAGACATTGACGTCTTTGTTTACAAATTAAACTAGTGGGTAGTGTTCAACATTAAAATAATCACCACGTCATAATATTATTTCGAAAAAATGTACATTCTTGGCAAACTTTGCAGAAATTTAAATATTCAAAACATAACAAGGAACAGATTTTATTTAATACAAGTGAACCCCCGGCAAACTTCGTATTGCCTGTATAATTAAAAATCGTCCTCCATAACCACCCGTCGCTTCAGACTCTTCAATACCTCCCATCCCTTTCGTACCTCCCGTCCCTTCAGTACCTCCCGTTCCTTCAGTACCTCCCGTCCCTTCAGTACCTCCCGTCCCTTCAGTACCACCCGTCCCTTCAGTACCACCCGTCCCTTCAGTACCTCCCGTCCCTTCAGTACCTCCCGTCCCTTCAGTACCACCCGTCCCTTCAGTACCTCCCGTCCCTTCAGTTACTCCCGTCTCTTCAGTTACTCCCGTCCCTTCAGTAACTCCCGTCCCTTCAGTTACTCCCGTCCCTTCAGTTACTCCCGTCCCTTCAGACCCTTCAGTACCTCCCTTCCCTTCAGTACCTCCCGTTCCTTCAGTACCTCCCATCCCTTCAGTACCACCCGTCCCTTCAGTACCTCCCGTCCCTTCAGTACCACCCGTCCCTTCAGTACCTCCCGTCCCTTCAGTTACTCCCGACCCTTCAGTTACTCCCGTCCCTTCAGTTACTCCCGTCCCTTCAGTTACTCCCGTCCCTTCAGTTACTTCCGTCCCTTCAGTAGGTCCCGGTCATACGCATGACAATTCACCAAAGTTTCATTGCGATCGGATGAACGGTTCTCAGGATAGTCCACCTTCATCGGTAAAATGACCTTATACCCGATGAAGAAGAAGAAGAAGAATTTTTTAATCCAGAAACCATCCCGGTCATACGCTCGACAATTCACCAAAGTTTCATTGCAATCGGATGAACGGTTCTCAGGTTAGTCCACCTTCATATGTAAAATGACCTGATACCCAATGAAGAAGAAGAAGAAGATAATTTTTTAAATCCCGAAATCATCCCGGGCATACGTTCGATAATTCACCAAAGTTTCATTGCAATCGGATGAACGGTTCCCAGGATAGTCCATCTTCATAGGTAAAATGACCTAATACTCGATGAAGAAGAAGAAGAAGAAAAAAATTTTTGATCCAGAAACCATCCCTGGTATACTCTCGACATTTCACCAAAGTTTCATCGCAATCGGATGAGCGGTTTAGGAGCGCATTCAACACATACATAGATACATACATAGATACATACAAACATTCAAATTTATAATATAGATGAAAAGGAAATCTGAATCTTCTTCTTCTTCAGCCCTCTGTCCTCCACTGCTGGATATAGGCCTCTTCCATACCCTTCCATTTCTTTCTGTCGGTTGCTGCTTGTAGACAATTTTTAGCCCCCACAGCGGCTATGTCGTCGGACCATCTTTTTGTGAGGAGTTCCGACTAAATAATATTATTCAGGTCTGCCAATCTGAATAATAATGTACAATTTTACACATTTTTCAAATGATGTTTTAATTCCATAATTCCTCAATTTAAGAAAAATAATAACTTTTTGTTAGCTATCACCAAGTTATCACCTTGCACGAAATATCCTATACTCGATCTGAGGTTATCACAAAAACATAAATTTTGTATACTTCACCTACCTAATATAATCTGTAGGTAGGTATATATAAAAATGGATGTACGTATATTTGTTTGTTTGTATGTTCGCGATGAACTCCTAAACCAACCATCCGATTGAGATTAAACTTTATGAATTTGTTCAGCTCATTCAGGAGAAGGTTTATGCATTATAATTTATTTATTTATTTATTCGATATCACACAAAAAAAAGAAAAAAAAAAGTTTTGTATCGAAGTGAAACTTAGTGGGTTTGTTCAGCGCGCATAAGAGAAGTTTTATGAATTAAATTTATTTATTTATTTAATATCTAACACAAGAATTTCAAAAAGTATATATATTTGGGATTGTCATTAAATATTAGGGATTGAAAAATTATCTATTTGGTATTGCAAGAAAATTTTAAATAAAAATACATAACATATAAATAAATCAAGATCAAATAAATAAATAACGAAAAATTTAAAAAAAATTACCATATAAATAAATAAATAAATCAATGATCGAACAAGTAAATAAATGAATAAAGAAATAAATAGGTACATTAATCAAAAATAGTAAGAAAAAAATCCTACATACCCATATATAAAATGGTACCTATATCTTTATATATAAAAATGGATGTACGCATATTTGTTTGTTTGTATGTTCGCGATGTACCTATATATTATATAAAACTGGTAAACTGGTGAAGGTTCAAGTATATTTGTTTGCATAATTAAATAAAATTATAACTGAATGAATGAATAGGGACGGAAGGGACTGAGGGGATGGAAAGGAAAAAAATACGGAATGATAATTAGCAAATCTAGATATGAATGTTAAATAATAAAAAGGAAACATACCGATCCACCATTTGTATATTTCCACCACCATATATGGAGGATAATGATTAAACAGGCAGGACAACGTCTGCCGGGTTTTACTAGTATGATATAAATAGAATGTTATTAAAATTGGGCGGAATGTTTGGGCAGAACGATGGGCATAAAACAATATAGAATTCGTTATACACAACATGTCATAGGTACATATAAAAAATCACATCTTCATAGAACATAAGATCTACACATGACATCCATGTAGAACTTGAAATATAGAAAATAAACTCAAAATTTCTTAACAATTTATTCAAGAAAATGTATTTAATTCATAAAAGTAGTTTTATTCTATCTAAGATATATAAAATAGCTATTTCGATTTGCATGACATATCTGTTGAATACATTACTCGTAATATAACCGATGTAAATATTATATTGTAAAATTTTGGTTCTGCACAAACATAAAATAAAAATACAATAATTGAGCTTTATCCCTTATGTGGTTGTAAAGAAAATAATGGTGTTCAATTATTTACGAGGATCGACGAGATATACTTACAATATTTTACTGTGATGTCTTAATGTTATAGTTTCATTATTTTTTATGTTCGGATATGTACAATTCATCTTATATTCTATAACTTTGAGGGAATCAAAATTCATAGAATAGACACGTTTTTGTTAAGAAACTGAAACATCACCTCCCTTACCATATCTGTGATTATCATTTTGAGAATCTTATATTCAGACCGCGAAGTAAGTCTCCAGGTGGAACCTTATATATCATGCAACATATTTGCATAATTTCCGTTTAACACCTATTAAATTCACCCTCTTCCATCTATACCCTCATCTTCCTTCGGGAAAGAAGAGCAGAAGCCGAAGATGTACAGCTCCCGAGGTAAAAGTTTCAAGAAACAATGGGTACAGTGAAGGATATGTTAGTTTTTTGTCATCAGGGGCGGTTCCTAAAATAAAATTTAATAAATAAGGGCGTTGAACGAGGCTCATATTAAAATGGAAATGTATTAAAGCAAGAAAATATTACATGCAATTTAATTCAAACTCCTAAATTAATAAAATAATTTCAACACAAAAAAAGTTTGTGCATAAAAAAATATAAAATTTAAATTGATTTTAATTCATTTCTCTCGCTAATTTTGCTTCTCTGGGCTGAAAACAATAAACACCGGTAAGTTGGAAGAAATTGATGATTAATGACTTGCCCAACCAGTTTTACTCGCGCCTTCGTCTAATAAACAACATGTAATCCTGAACATGCATTTAAATTTCACCTTAAAGTTCTAAACATAAATTCTGTATACGATGTTTGTTAACCTAATTTAAATAAAATAAAAATAAAATGAATATAAGGTATGCCTCATCACCATATATAGCCTCTTTTGTCCAGTAATGAACTTAAGCTTCCCCAACTTCCACAACTCTCTATCCTGGGACAGCATCTAACCGCCTCGAGCAACTCGTCTTATAGTGTCGTATAACATTGTTTGAGGTCTTCCAGGACTTATTATGTGCTTTCTAGGTCGCCATTCCAGCACGTTTCTGGTCCATTTGGAATTTCTGGTCGGCAACCCCGTGATTTTACCCCCGACAACATCAATGAATTTAGATTTTTCTCTTATAAACAAATTAGTTATCTTATCTCTCAACGAAATGTCTAGCATTCTACTTTCCATGTCGTTAGTAATATTATATTTGTTTATCTCTTTACAAACGAAAGTAAGCAAAGTTGGGAGAAATAATTACAGTTTAAATACTTTTATTGTCTGGACAAAATACCGCCCCTGAGTACCAACAGTTTGTAGAGAGGTAAGGAGCTGGGCTGGTTTGGCCGTTGGAAGGAATCGTCTATATAATTCAAAGCCAGGTGCTCGAGTTTCTTACTTTCGGGGTGGTTTTTCACCGCATCCCCTTCTTCTAGGTTTTCACCTTCTATCTCCTCAGATCCTCTTTCGATTTATTGTTTATTAACAATGTTAAGGGGGGTGCTTAAAAGTTTTCAGAACCGCCCTTCATACATAGTTCTTATACGCTACAACAGGTCATACTCAATACAATGTATTTCTAATATGTATCTAGATTTCTTAGTATAAAATATAAAAGTTCTTGAAAACAATTGAATAAACAAAATTCAATTTTTTTCAAGTACTTCGAAAAAGGAAAAATTTTCTAACTAACAGTGTACGGGCCCGCGACTAACAGACTTACGTTTTACAAAATTTATATTTATTCTTGAGTTATTTATATTAAATATATATTTATACTTTAAATTTATATTTATATTTTTTATATTTAATTTTTCTATAAAAGAATACAACTACAGAAAACAAAGATTAGATAATTTGAACCCTGAGTAGTGGTGACTTTCGGAGTTAACAGTCTTTAAAGTGTTGAAAATTGTTGATAATTGCTACTATAACATGGTTATACATAGTATGTCAGTTATATGTAGTATGAAGCGTAATAGTATAAAACGTAATTTTTATGTATTTTTATATATCTGGCAAGCATGGTGTTAAAAACTCAATACCTTCTTAATAAATAACCTACTTAAATATTAATTAATACAGAATAAATGAAAATAAAAATAAAACTTTGATCTAAACGATTTTTTATGATAGAATATGATAGGACAAAACCTTTATTGTATTGCTTCTTGGGCAACTTACCAGGTACTATAGTATGTTAAATATTAATTTAACACACACCTATAATAAGTAGACACATTCTGGAGACTTTAATTGCTTTAACACAACCACCAAATGCGACCCCCAAAGGCTCCTAACAACAACTGAGATGAAGACTCTGCAACCCATCGCAGGCGTAATACTTCGTGACTGATAAAGGAACTCGGAAATAAGGAGAATCTGTGATGTCGAAGATGTTGTGCGATGGAGAAGAGCGCGAAGACGATTCTGCGGAGATCATGTGGGGAGAGCAGGTTCGGATCGAGTGGTGAGGATAGCAGCGGATAAGGAGATAACAAATAGCAGACCCCCTAGAAGACCAACTAAGCGATGGAGGGATAGTTGGACGTCCACATCGAAAGCGCAGAATAACAGGACACCGTCCTAACTAAAGCGGAAGAAGAATGAAAAGTAGATCCAGACTGAAAACACAATTAAAAACTGTGTCTTCACCGGGAATCCAACCTGGAACCTTTAGCTCATCAATCAGATATCTAACCAACGGAGCCACGAAGGCCGACAAAACTATTAGAAAGACAAAAAAATATTCTACAGGTAAAAAAACAACATTTGATGATTGATTAATTAATTGAATAAATGAGTTATTTTATGAAGATTGTTATTAGGTTTTAAGGGATCAATTTTTATAATAAGTATAAAGTAATAGGGTATTGTGACATTGATTATACATACCTACCAACTGTCATTTATTTTTCGGTGATAATAAATATTACATGTACTCGTATGTAGTAGGTATACCTACCAACTATGTATTCCTCGAGTCTGTATACCTTTTCCATTATATTATTATGAATCAAAAGTTTCTGAGTAGCTGGTACTGAATACATTGCTTTTAATAACATTCCATGATAAATGTGCAAATGAACGAGTACAGGTACCTAACATACACTACCTTTGTGTAGGTGCAAAGGAGATGCCAGCGGCTAAAGAGTTAAATATTGTTTTGTAAGAAAGATATATGTAGGGTGATATAAAATACTACATACCTTTATATTATCTTTCTTACACTTTCCAATTTCGTAGTAGCATAGCAACAACCAAATGCTAAAGGGGACGGGGTAAACTTTCACAGGTTTTAATCAAATTGAATGCAAGCAGTTATTTTTAAAGAGTCCTTACATATTATCATTTTAACAAACACGACAACCAATAATAAAGTTTACTTTAGAGCATATCTTAACACATACCTATTAGCAAACCGATAACTCTTCATATATTTAATGAATTTAAAAAAGTCTTACAAAATATGACGAATAATCGAAGCCAAAATTCAGTTATCTAAAAGCGGAATTAGTAAGCGTTACAAAGGCTTTTATTTTAGATTATCACTTAAACCAACCAACAAAAGTAAGATCAATGCCGTATTTTACAGTTTTTTTTTCTATGGAAAAAGTATCTATGCATCGTCTCTATCGAGGTATAATAAAACATATTTTTCTTGGAATTATATAATATAACCATGTATGACAGGGTCAGTAATGAGGACATAAGAAACGATAGTAAGATAAAGAAAGATGTCATTAATAGAATGAATGTGAACACATTGAGATGGTTTTGCCACATGGGGAGAATGAATAAATGGGGAACGCCTGACGAAGAAAATAGACTTTGCGGACAGGAATGGAATGAGAGGTCGGGGCAGTCCAAGGAAGGGATGGCACGTCCATGTGAAAGGTATTTTGAAAGACGGAAATATCAGAAGCGTGAACAATAGACGAACATATATAAGACGATGTATGAATGTCGAAGAGGCGATGAACGTGTGTCAAGATAGAAATAAGTGGCGTTCGGTTTTCTCTGCCTACCCCGCGAGGGACATGTGGTGATGGTATGTACATTAAACAGAATTAATTAAGCAGAACATTCATTTCATTTTTTTTTATTTTATTGCAATACTTACATAATATAGATAAAAATTTTATTTTAATGACAAATAAAATTTATTAATAATAACAGGTATGTTATCGAAAATGGCCGAAAAGCGAGACAGAAAAGCTGCTATGTATGATAAATTTGAAATATAAATGTTAAATTTAGTCTGTCTTTGATGCAGATACTACATTACTTATTATGATAATAAAATTAGTCACGTGTCAGACTGAAAAAAGTCAATTAGTAGTTGTGTACTTGGTCCCTTGTCTCCGAGCGGAAGGGTTGACTAAGCGGAGTCTGGTGGAATCTATTAAGAGGATTAGCTTCAGACGAAGCCATCGCTGCATTACCTACCAGTATCCTCAGCACACATCCTCGAATATAGACCCTCATCTCTTCATCTTTGGGAACGGTCTAGCTATCACAAGGGATTAGGTGCACTTGTTTCATTTTAATCACAGATTCGCTGCCTTACTCATACATATCTATTTACAATAATCTCAGCTAAATCATTCAACGCTACTGAATAGAAATGAACAAATTCTGTAGTTAAAAAAAAATTGAATTTACGACACATTTAAATGGGTCGGTAGCAGAGCGGTTAATGCGCCGAAGAAGTAGTACAGCGGAATCGTGTTTGAATCCTGCATCGATCGATTTCGCACATCGCAATGTCGTACTTAAGTTTAGGGAATGTATGAGAATGTTTATTAGATATGCTCTTGTTACAATGACACATTCTTTAAAAAAATGTTGCTTTAGAATATTTTTGTATAAAAACCAGCAGTGAGATGTAAAAAGATAAATGAGACGTGCAAACTTCCTTGTAATTACTAATATGCTATTCCAGCTACGATATTCTTTCAGGACCCATACTCCGTCTACCCTCGACCTTTCCCTCCACAATAAGTTGTCGAAGGACATATCTATCACCAATAAATATCCGGCTATTCCAATAATATTATAAAAATCAAATACCTTGAATATTTTGCAATAAAATTAGTCGACCGTTGTAGTTCAGTTAATTAGAAATCCGATTCTTCAGCCAATGGTCTCTGGTTCAAATCCTACACAGTTTTCAACTGCATTTCCAATCTGAATTTGTGGGATGATTAAATTCTCCAAAAATATCGTGATATATTGTTGGGTGCATGATAAATTAATATTTGACGTAAAACTTTTAGTTGCCCAAGAACAAATGTAACGAAAAATAAAATTACATGAAAAAAATAAGGGTCTATTTGATCCATACAAATATAAATAAAATAAATAATGAATGGTTTTTTAATGCAGACTAATTAAAAAAATATTTTCTAAGATACTTTTTCAATACATGCCGATACTTCTGCTATGTTGTGCTCATATGTAAAGGGTTAAGTCGTCTCCAAAGGTATTAATCCTATCCGAGAGCATGGATGGTGTCTGACGAACGACGTTCTCCTGTTCCACGCTTTGCCCTCCTTCCGACCCGTTCCCCGTTCACTCTTCCTTGTTAATGAAATAATCATGTAAAACAAAAAGTTGTGGAAACTGAAAGCAGGCCGGCAGTCGAGACTAAAAGCTTTCCATCTCTGCGTTTAAGAGTTTACCCCGAACGGGCTGTCTTGTCAGGGGTAATTCTACATTATTCAATTACAATATTTCCAGATTTACCAACCTACTTCAACTATGTGTACAGTCAGTAACATGTCACATTAGCAATGTTAGCATATGTAAACTTTGTTATTTTCGAATGCCATGTTACGTTCCTTTTAAAACTAACACAGATTCACTTACTCGAATTACATCATCTTAAATATAATTGAAAAAATTTTGAAAAAAAAAAACTATAAGTTTTTGTTCGAAACAATAAGATTTTATCAATAGTTCTATTTTTTTTTATTTTGTTAGTTGTAATAAAATATGGATAAGTACAAAAATTAAAAATATAACTTTTTTTTTTCAAATAAGTACTGTCCCAATAAAGTTAAAAACTTGTGATTGGGACAGGAGTAAATTGCATAGATTTTATATATTTATATTCACATACTTATAGTTACATACACATATTACATACTTAAAAAATAAGTAACACACAATTTTTTATTTTTTTCCACTAATTTAAAAGATTGACCACTGACGTGTTTCGCTCAAAGTGCATCTACCATTCAGTGGAATATCATCACGAATTAGCAGTAGAAAAATTAGAAATAACATATATGTAACATAGATAAATACAAGAGAATTATTTGATAAGTGCAGGTTAGTTAAATTTAAATTACAGCTAATAAAGATGTTTGAAGTTCTTTTTTTATTGTTAGAGATATATAGAGCTTGTTTTTACATAACAAAATACGACACTAAAAAAGAGGTTACGTAATATGCAAATATATTTATTTAATTTTGTTTTATTTTTATTATTTTTGCTTGGGTTGGGTTGTCAAGTTTTATCAAAAAAAGGTTTTTATATCAATATAATTATTTATGTACGTTCCTTAAGATTACGATGCTTGGATTAGAATTTATATACAGTTTTAGTTTGTATGTGTTGTGAAATTTAATGTGAATCACTTCAAAACACGAGACATTCTCATTTTGAAGTTGGGTCATACATTAATATGTGATTATCCTTATTAAACATATAAATAAAATATTGTGTATTTTGTATAAATAAATTAACAAAATAAATATGCAAATACCTACATATATAATAAAACAGAAGGAAATGAATATTCGGGGATACGTTCCCGAAATGACGGAATATTTATTACCACTTGACCAGACGAACAAAGTTTGCCAACAAATCAAGATTATAAAATATGACAGGGCAAATAAATTACACTCTTGAATGTTCCCTTGCCCTTCCCTTGCTTTACTCGGCTGCCTGCCACTACATCTCTACGGTGAACTTCTTTACAACTTTACCGTGACATATCGGAAACTGGTAAACATTTACCATACTCACCCATTTCTTAATTCACTAAGACTCTTTCCACGATTAGGTAGGTATTCTTGGAACCTACATTCAATGAACGATGATAAATTAAATAGTGTTTTTTAAAGACTTCCAGATTACATCTGGAACATTTAAAAAAATAAAACATTGTCTAAAAAATTCAGATGAAACTCGAAAAAAAAGTTTTATTTTCAAGTACTTTAATGCAAGAATACGCTGATATAGATCCCAAACTCCCAAAACAAAGCAATTACTAAAGGTAAAGGTAACCGAATAAGGTGCACTCTGTAATCGCACTAAAAAATATTTGTTTTTATAGTAACAAAAATAAATATTAAAAGTAACCAAATCATGGTGACTTCTAGATATTTTGTTACTCTAACCGAATGTTTTGTGCGCGGAGCCAAACCGAACAATTATAATAATTTAATTACTGATAACAACATTTTGGCTAACAATTTTTTTAGAGCGGTCCTAATTTCTCATTGGACGTCCAACTAGGTACTTTAGGACGTCCGATATGTAAAAACTTAACCAATTAAGATGCTTGAAAGCTTAATAAATAAAATATATTATTTTTCATTCTCATAGGCCAGAGTTTGAAGTGACGTTGAAATGAAAAATCGTTTAGATATGTCTAACTTGCAAAAATTATCTGATTCAAATCGTTCCTATTTTGGGGAGTCAAAACTCAGATTTTTATCTATATGTACCTAGACATAAAATATTTCCGAAGTCCTTACACCGTCTCGCCACTGAAACAATTTCCTAATTAAGTTTCTGTCACAAAATGTTAGGAGGCATTTAAAAACTGTAATTTTTTTAATCCTCTCTTAGTTGAAAAACTGGAAATACCAAATTGCTATTCTGAATTTATGTACTCTTGGTTCTCTTGTAGTTCGAATAATTTATTAATGCAGTTCGCAATGAAAAGGACCAAAGTGTAAGTACTAAAAATATAGAAAATCGTATTTCTATTCGCCTTAGTGCGTGTGCTGCACAGAGTACGAATCGGACTACAGTTCTTTTTACTTTCCTCTATGAAATAGTGGAGAGTCATGATTTCACAATTTTTAAGCGTATTTTTTTACATCAATGGGTATCATGTAGAGAGTGCATACTTTGAGTTACGTCGTGGTGTTAATGTGTGTGTGCCGTAATCCGTATGCCATACACAAATATGAAAATTTGTGTCCTCTGTACAGACCAAACTAAAAGGCCGATGAATTTCATATTTATACTATATAATTATGTGAAGTACAGATAACCAATATTTTTTTCATTATGATTTCATATGTTTAAACTATAAAAATGCTCTCACAGTCTGGAAAATCAAGATTTTTTTATTTTGTTTGAATTTTTAATACAATAAAAACACACTCTTTAAAAGTGCATTCAGGGATTGTCAACCTTAAAGAAAAAAATATTAAGTGTGATGTCATATTTTTATATGAATAGTAAATAGCATATGTTTGGGAAAAATGAGTTTTCAACTTCATATTGATATTGTATGTGTCATCTTCTTCGTGAGGTAGGTAGAGAGAACTAAAAACCGCATTCTTCTATCTTCACACATATCCATCATTTCTTTAACATGTATTCACTGTCTCATACATGTTCGTCTATTGTTAAAGTAATTTTTTTACATCATTGATCAACTGGTATCATGTAGAGAGTGCATACTATGAATTTTATGTATGTATGGTGTATTATGAAAACTTTTGTACTCAAGGAAACTAATATTTGAATCTAATAAAAATGCATTTAGGGATTGCCAATATTTCAAGAAAAAAATATATATTAACTATGTGGTGGAGAATTTGGTGTTGGCCACAACCCATTCGTTTTTAATTGCATGTGTCAATACTTGTGGCAATAATTATGTGATGAGTAAATATAAATCAATCCTCAAATTAAAAATATACGTATACAATTCATTTTAAAAACTTAATTTTTCTGATACGTTTTGACACACTATAATATATTTTTTTTATTAATGACTCTTAATTCAACGTATGTAAGTATTTTTGCAGTGAAATGTCCTATATAACATCTCGATACTTCATATCTCTCTCAAATACTCACTTGATGTTGAAAGCTCAACGTCTTACAATTTATTATAATTGTCTTCGTTAGTTCTCGCTTACTACTATCACAGTTGGGCATTTACTAGCGATGTATAAATATTCTATTAAAATATTTCTTCCAGGTATAAAAAAATATAGGTATGTGTGTAGTTGAAAACACAATTTTATTATAGAACGTGACTTAACGAGATTTCGAAATAATCTTCAAAGGCTAAAATTATATTTATGTTTTTACGATAAATTTAAATCTTGTATGTACTATCACCGTGTTAATGAAAAAACTTTTAAATCATAAATCAATAAAAAGTGTTTGTATTAAAATGAAGTTATAGAAAATATAATAATTTATTCTCATCTTTTTTCGTGTAAATGGACTTTATTAATAATAAATCAATTATAATTACATTAACGAACATTCACAAACTACAGTCAAAAACGAAAGACTACTCTGTTTATGTCAAAATATCAGAATATTATAATTTAGATTTTTTCTGTTTGTTAATTTTACAAGTAAATTAGTTCAAATAAATCATCATTCATTTTTTTACTTTTTAAAAATAATAGCAAATAAAATTTCCCGCCAAAATGCAAAGCAGTTTTATGAATCTTTTGAATTCATATTAACTTTCCACAACAAAGAAACGTCATTCTGATTTGAAGATATTCAATTATCTTCAAACATAACTATGTATGTAGCACACCATTTTCTTCCAGGATGCGTTCTCATAAAACAAAAAATATATTATTTTTTTCTGTAAAACATTTCGGTAGATATTGCTGTTTAGGTAAGTAATAAAGTCTCTGGAGAACATTTCGTTTGTAGCTGAAGTCGAAATGATCTGACATGTTGTCAATTTGCAACGTGATTTTCAGCCAAATGGCACCTTAGTGTCGATATCGATGTACATAGGTAGGTACTCTATTATACTCTATCTGATATCATTATTGTCATTTGGCCAACTGACAGCGAAACCTTTCTTTCTTCAGGATACAGTTATTAAAAAATATATAGGTAAAGAATATTATATACTTATGTACCTTTACAAGAAATAAATCTGAAACATAAATGACGTACGATTTCCAGTAACAGACGAGTCACTTGTCGAATAAGACGTTTCTTTAATTAAAAAAAAAAATATTAATTGGTGTATTTATATAATATATCAAATATATCTTTCAAGATACCTAAAAAAACAATGTACAGTGAAATAGCTACCTGAAACAATTTAAAATCTAACGAAAGTCGCGAAAAAACTTTTACGTAAGGAGTGCTCTCCCGAAACAATACAATTCAACAAGTAGAATTGAGCAATATATTTGCAACGTAATAGATATTTAAAATATGAATTATTTTAAGCATAATTGCAAAAGTCAAAATAATAAATTTATTATAAATGTATCAAGTAAATAACATAAAATTTTAAAATGCATAGATAAAATTACTTCAATAATTACGGTATACGTATATATTTTAAATTTATTCTTATAGATGTAAAATAACTTAGTAATTCAAATATGTTAACTCAAATATTTTTAATGAAAAACTAGGTTAAAATTGAATATATAAAAAAAACTTATCTAAAAACTTACTTAATATTGTTATCGAACACTTATTTTTATATATGTATTTTTTAATATACATACCCACAGTTATGTTTCTAATATTAAATAAAATTGAATTAAAAAAGTGATAACATTATTAAAAGTGTTTTCTTATTTCTTAACTATATATCTTAAAAAAAATCGTTTTCCTCGAACTAACATTTGGAGGACTTCATAATGACAATGAGGATATTATGGGTAATTTTTTATGTCATATTTGTTATATTTAGGTATGTATTGTCTTACTATCATTTTATTAAAATATTTTTTTTTTCACTACTCAGACATTAATTATTAGTAAATTTAATTTTATTTTTCTAGTAGGTAAATTTGATTTCACTTGAAATTTTTTGCATTGAATTTTATATTCATCACGTAAATGTTGTCCGTTGAAAACTTTTAGAATTATATAAAAAAACAATTATTTTTCAAAGTTGGGTAAATTATTATATTCATGTCTAACATCAGTTTATTTTTGAAAAGAACCACCGTTTGTTCATTTTATTGGGTTTAATTCTTAAAAATCACTATAATTTTAGTAATTTTAATAATATCACTATGTGTTTTTTTATTGCTTTTCTGAAGATGGAATAAAATAATGGATATTAAAATGTAAAAACAACATCACTAGTGACAGTTCTGGTGAATACATTTTCGTTTTTAATGTCTTTAATGTTGGTTAAAATATAAATTCGTCTTCGGAACTGAACCAATATTTTATTGGTTGTTCCTCAATCAATAATCAAAAATATAAAAATACAGACTTCTTTTGTTTATTGTAGAAGAAACGATAAGATTATGCCGGGAGAAATTCACTATTTTCGGTTATATTTTTCATTTTTAACAATTTTCTCAATATCTCCGTAATATAATTTCCTTTGTTATAAATATGGAATTTGTTCACGTTAGCATTTTTTCAAATAACTTGTTTGCCCAAACGACCGGGAACTAATCATATCCCGTCCTATAAATTGACCTTTAATGCTACAGGAACCTTAATATTTTATTGTGCCAGGATAGCCCACCTACTTTAAAAATACTTGCTAGTATAAAACAAAAAGGAGCCTAGTAAAAATTTAACGAAATTCCAGAAAGTGCGCTATAAAAATCACCCCTTTGCGGTGAAACCTCCACCGAATATTTTATTACAGTTGGGAAAACCCGTTCAAAGTGACGTGTATTTTTCTTGTGCGAGGTGATATTATAAAAGGAGCACACCAAATGTATCGGTTTAGTTTACAGGTAGTGAAGGAATGATTCGACATTTTTGTTTTGTCAGAAGTATTTTATCGTAAGTGAAATCGAATGGGGTGGAAGTTGCTCTGCAAACACTTTTCGTAAATAATGAACATATTATTTCAAGTACTGCGGAAGATATAAGTTTAAATTTGTAACCATTTGGGGAACTCGTATATTTTTAAAATAAAAAGAAGCTGCTTGATACGGATTATTTATATCATTCAGATAATGGTACCTACATACCTTTTAAAACTATACTTTAATATCTAAGTACCTACGTTATACAAAATTTATTTGAATCAAAAAGAGATCCCGTATCGTCAACTGACTTTAAAATCTCCTCTGACATATTTTGGTTTCAATGAATTGTACTGCGACTCGCGAGAGCGTGTTTTATTATAAATTGAGTTTTGGCATGACTTATACAGTGATAAATTTACTTGATTGTATTACCGCAACCCAACGTCTATTTATATTAAGATATCAAATGTATAAAAAATAGATACCTACTTCCTTGCACCCTGCGCAAGAAAATGTCATATTGGTACGTCTTTATATACAGATACAAATTAGTGGAAACCGAATTCAAAAAATGTTGCACTTGTACCTCTATAATTTACAAGTACCTACTTATTATTTTTGATTGTTATGTTGCTAGTTCAAAAACTATTACCATCAAATATTCAAATAAGTTTATTGAAATTATTTGTAAAAATCGAGGCTAAAATACAACTAAAACTTTCTTAAAATTAATCGTAACATATACCTACCGGTTAATTTTTATTTGATGTAGGTATTCATCATTTTTTTAATTAAAAATAATACATTGCTTCTAATTTATATTTTTATATGTAAATCAATGCACGAAATACAAATCATAAACGCACAGAGTTTAACACAACTTACTTTCATAGCTGTCATAAATTTAACAATCGATGAGGAAAGTTTCTACCGCACCCCGCCCTCTATATTATAATAGCTACTTGTTTTTTTTATTAAAACTCTTCCTTCTGAGTTATCCTCATCCCCTCTCTACTCTTTAACCCCCTCTACCCGCCGCACTAGGCCTCTTTTCATTCCCAACGCAAGGGATGACAGCCCCCTTCCTCCCCTCTTCGGACCCGGCAACTTCTTTGTGAGCTACGTCACAAAACTTTGGGTAAGTTTGTTCGTAACACTCCGTGCGTTGCGAATCACAACCGATTTTCGGTCATATATATCGAGAAACAGCGACAAGAGACGTCAAAACTGATACAAAGTGTCCTAATAACAGAATCCAGTTGATAGTAAAATGTTTAAAAAAGTTGACAGAATAATATACAATAATATCATCTGATTAAGCAAAGAACAGTACGCGTCCCGGCAGTGAGTTATTGATTTTCCTCGTTCCTCCCTTTAACAAGGTAGCGCGGCTCGCCGTCGCGTATTTCACATTTCGACAACGCCAAACTAACTTATAAAACGATAAAACTAACGCAAAAACTTGATTCTTACAAACACGAGTACAGTGAAATTATTCTATGACAACCCGTAGACGTCGCAACAACTTTAAAAGTAATTTTGACGATGTTTTAAAGTGTAAAGGTCTGTTGGAAAGTTCGATCGCCGCCTAGCTTTTGTATTACTTCACCGCGGTCCGCGAGGGGAGCACACAGCACACCCCTACAACTTCACGCCGTACTTCGTTGCGAACTTGTACAAAGTTCCGCCATTTTGGTACATGCTCACAAGCCACTTGTTTTACAAAGAAACTTTTTATTAATTCCCGTTGGCCATGCTGTGACGTTGAGATGTTTTGAGGTTATGCGATCGTGAAATATTCATTGATTCGTCTTCCGACTGCCGTTTGTTGTAGTTTTGAGTCCGTTTCGACTGTTTTATCGCGAGTTCGACGATCTTAGCGATAGTTTGACACACGTTAAAGTGTTTTGTGGGAGTTTTGACGTGACAGTAATGTTTATGTCCTTAAACACTTCTTAAAGGTTTGTTATTGACCTTGTGACTTATAAAGTGATTCAAGGAGTATGTTATGACGTGGAAATAGAGTACAATCATAAGGTTGGTGAATTATTTTTCATTTTGTTTGACTTGTAGAGGTTATGTTTTGATTATGTTGGAATTCTGGCGGGTATCAAGGGCTGTTTTTTTTATATTATTTACATTGATCTGTCGGAAGATACGAGGTGTACAGATATATATGTCATTTTTTTCACAAATTTTTTGCATAAAGACAAAGTTTCAATTTGAAACTATTTAAAATTTGATGGTGTTATTTCAAATTGCTATTTTTATAACATAACTTGTTCTATTTATATTCTAAACCATATGATATTTTTAATTTGATATTCTATGTTAATCATTATTTTGGGTAGATTTTCTTTTATACTTTAACAAAATTCTTTGATTTTTCAAAACATATTTTTACATCATTTTAATAATGTAATTCAAAGAGTCGTAGATTTGATGTTATAATTTAATGAAATCAAATTGTTGTACCTTCTCTGAAACAATGTTATTAGTGCTGTGAAATTTGATCCACTTAACCAAAAGGTAAAGAAAATTATATACCATCTATTGTTTTACTCGTACATTTGAAATGACTGTGTCATTTTTGTCTTTTGCTGTTTCTCTTTGATTTTCTTCAGACTACTTGATAATGCTCAAAGCGATTCTGCAACACACGACCAAAGTAAAGTTCACAGATTATGTGTTTACCCAGCGCGTTACAGGAATGTTGTAGTATTTTTCTATTGAATTTTCACGAGTTTCAGTAAATGGTAGACAAGGAAAATCTGTGCGAAATTTAGGAAAACATGTTTCGCTCAAATGTGTTCTTCGGCAATCTCAGGACGATATTCCATTCTCTTTTTTGCCTTTTATTGTCAATAAGTTCGAGTGAAATAAAGTTTTTCAAATAACAGTCGAAAACAAATTTGACTTTATACAAAACATAGTGAATTTATTTATTTTTTACAGTATATTGCATTATCAAAAATATTTTCATCTCCTTTTTTATTGCCATTTATCAAATGCATACAGACCAAAAACATTTTTTCTCTATAAAATAAACTAAGTAGGTTTGCATATAAAAAAATATGTACCTATTATCAAAAATATGTATGTACAAAAAAAACAACTTTGATTTTTCTTAAAAATATAAATGTTTAAAATACATTCAAATAAGCATTCAATAAGAATGCATAATTGGTGAACGTTGCGCAAGCGCATAAAGTGATCACGTAAACCAGCCGATGACAGGTCGTAAGCCCTGTAGGTGCCTCGAGTTCCTGGTTCTTCTATAATATCCCAACTTCGTCTCTATTGAGATGTTAAAAAAGTTTGTCAATAAAAATATTCAAATAAGCGATCTTACAATACAAGTTGTTTTGGTTGAAAACAAATACAAAATATTTGTGTTGATATGACATAAAAAATAATTTAATCCCAGCAAACTTCACGAAAGAAATAATGAAGATAATTTGTGCAACTTTGTAAGTGTGTTTCAACATGTATTATGGGATTGCTTTTCAACACTGTCCGTTTGGATGTATCTTTTTTATCAAAATACTCCTTGTGTATTTTACTGTTGACTGAACAATTACCTTGAATACATTTTGCCTTTGTTTGCTAGGTTCTTTAAATAATAATCCATGGGGTGAAAGGGACGGATGTATACCTACGCTGTTTTGATGCTGGAATAGTAAATTCACCCTCGTTACTCGAACTTCACAAAAAGGGTTGTTTTGTGACAACACTCTTATTTTGTATTCGCATAATCGAGACATATTTTTTATCAATACCGCAAAATTCCCCTAATATATACGATGTACGCTTTTGTCTCTTTAGCACAGTCATCTCTGTTTTCAGATAGCTTTTCTGTCTCGCTTTTCGGCCATGTTCGATAACATACCTGTTTTTATTTAAAAAAAATATTTGAATTAAATTACAATATACTATGTAAGTATTGCAATAATAATCTGCAAAATGAACTCTGTTTCATGTATAGCATTTTTATTTATATAATTATACCAAATGAAAACAAAAAAATTAAACATGACCACTTTTATTTGTAATATGGAATACACATATCAGTATGTACTTAGAAGAATAATTTATTTATCTCTTTGATTTTAACCTCTACAAAAAGAAAACATTTAGAATTATTTCTCAATACTTCGATTGTTTCTATTTTATTGTTTACGCATATTAATGAAAAATTCTAAAAATATGTTATTTAAAAAAAAATCATATACGTAGCTTTTTTAAAGAAATTTTAAAAAGAAATATACAATAAAAATAACTAAAAAACAGTTTAAAGAAATATAATAGAATTCAAGTCGATATCACTCTTTTATAATTATGTAAGTGTACAATATTATAATATACAGTTCTAACTATAAGTACATAATATGTAATAGATAGTTACTTACTCTAAATACAATTGTATAGATTGTGTCATTCAATGGAAACAGCTGATTCCATACATGTGGCATTGTGACGTCATCGCTAACCCTAAACAAGGGTGAAAACAGGGCTATCAAAACTTAACCTGAATTTGTTTTCAATTATTTTACCATCTGAATTTGTTAACAATTTTTTCAATATCTGCAAGAATTCAACAATATGGAAATGATTTTTAAGTAGGTTTATCATTTAGTATGGTCAATAAAAATTAATTGAAAAAAAAGTAATTGTTCTGTCTTTATTTTTCATTTCATAGTGTATTTTCTCTGTTTATCTCATAAGACTGTATTTGTCCCTTAAACAAATAAATAAAATAAAATAAATATATACTTTTGAATAATTTCTTAATAATTATCGACACAGTTTTTTATTGTGTGTACAGTCTGGATTTGTATGACGATAAATATCATATCTTCAGAATGTGGCAACTTGTTATTGAATTCGTGTTAAAATTAATGCTTGACATGTGTATATTTAAAAAAGGTTGTAAAAAAAGTGTTTTTCACTTTGCGCCATGAATGACCTATTCGATATGACCAATTAACTTTATACCAACACAAGTTTTTTTTTATGAATTCATCAGCAGATCGAAAAGAAAACTAGATAAGACATTAAATTTCCAAATTAAAATATTGGTATCGCCAAATATCTAGACAATTTTCGGCGAAGGGGTGAGGATTTACCTACGCATTTACCAACCAAAATAAAAGTGAATCTTGCACAGACGATGCCATTATTCAAGATGTTTGCAGGTCACTCACTTTAAAATATGCTTGATCAATTTAATAATAACAATAACAATAATAAACACTTCCTTGCACCCTGCGCAAGTGGCGAGTTTATTGTCGTATGGCAATTTCTTCCTACTAACCAGTGTTTCCATCCCAGAGAAGCAATATTTGCGCGATAAATAAATTTAAATAAATTTAAATAAATTTCTCCTCCGCAATTACGGATTACGGATTAATTTACGGATAATTTAATTTACGGATTTTCTAAAATATTATATTTTAAAACTACTTTAATTCCACAATTTTAAACTTTTTTTTATTACAGTTCAATTTAATTTAAACCTCAAAAGAGTTTTTTTATACGACCGGTATCGAACCGACCGATTTTTTCCTAGGACATATCTTACTATACAACGAACTGAGAGTTATCTACATACATATTGCAAGAAAAAATGTATCAATTAATAACTCTTCAATAAATTCATGAAGTAGAAAATAAGAGTTGGAAACTGTTTAATTTTTCTAGTTAGGTCCAAAATCAATTGGTACGCAGAAAGGTACACTGAATTTTTCTTTTGTTAATAGTAACAGAATTTCATGTTAAAATTAACCGAACTATAGTGACTGTTATGTGCAAGTAAATATATTGTACACACAGCCAAACAGTACAGTAATAAATAGATAAACCTTTATTACTGATAACAAAGGTTTGGCTAAAACACAGGTAGCCAGTTCGGTTGTCATATTTTTTTTTCAGTGTACCTATTATATTTAATTTTATTTGGGGAAACAAATAGTTAAATAAATTTAACACCTAAAACAATAAAATAATACACTTTTTAATAGGTTGTAAGGATAAATGTATAATTTAAATAATTAATAGGTATTGTACAACCCTATATCAATATAAAGGGTATGAGGTCGCCAGTGGCGCAGCCGGTGTATATTTTTTCTGCAACACTGGGTCAATGTTCGCGGCTGGAAGCATACATAATCAAACACTGACGTACGCAACATACTTTTTTGTTTAAAAAAAAGTAAATTGTTTTGTCACATACCTACCTTATATGTTTTACTCCTCACTACCCCAATAAGAGGATATAGTGGGGCGGTATGAATTCGCAATTTTTAAGATTTTTTTATTGCAGATTATCGACTTATGATCGATGTACGACGAATATGTGCTATGATCGATGTACGACGTGTTTATTTTACTTCATCGATTGTAGACTAAACTACTGATTCGATTATTTTAAAATTTTGCAAATTTGTATACCTATTATAGATTTTGAAGGATATCTGAAAATGCCTTTCATTTTTTTAAACGGTCAAATATTTCAGTGACCCCAAATTACGCAACTTAAAATTTGATATTTTATTTTAAAATTGCTAAAAAGACACCAAAAAATCACTTTAATAAAATGGCATTTATGTTATGGCAGTTATGGATGCCACTGTTGTTTGCATATCCTTCACTACTCCGTGAAACCTACTGTTATAAAATATTAAATAAATGTGATATAAATAAATGTGTTATAAATGTGAAACACAGTGTTATTAAAACTCATTTAGAAATAAGTCTTCATACTAAACAATTTTTTTTAAATGATATTTTTACTGACAAAATTTTTTACATCTCAATAGAGACGAAGTTGGAATATTATAAAAGAACCAGGAACTCAAGGCACCTACATGGCTTACGACCTGTCATCGGCTGGTTTAAGTGATCACTTTATGCGCTTGCGCAACTTTCACCAATTATTGATATATATTTGAATAATGTGTAACAATTCACCTGAATAACAGACATTATTACTATTGCCATCTATGAAGTAACGACGAATCCTTTTTGTAACGCCATCTATTGAGAAATTGGTTTATTTGTAAACAATGAAAGCAACAGTCCTTATAAATGATGTGACGGTGTTCTCGGACAGATGTCACCCCTGAACTGCGCCAGAAATATTATTTCATTTTTGGCTTGTTTACCTACTTGTTTCAATGTGTATGTAAATCGAATATTTTTTAGTTGCATATACGCAAACATTGGATTTTTTTCTCTAAGAAAGTATAATTGGTGAACTTTTCGCAAGCGCATAAAGTGATCACGTAAACCGTCCTATGACAGGTCGTGAGCCCTGTAGGCACCTTGAGTTCCTGGTTCTTCTATAATATTTCAACTTGATCGTCTCTATTGAGACGATAAAAGGTTTGTCAGTAACAATACCATTTGACTTCCGACAGGGAAAATTCCATTGTTTGTGTATATGCAATTAAAAAAATATCCTATTTTCATACACATTGGTACAAATAGGTAAACAAGCAAAAAATGAAATAATATTTCTGGCGCAGTTCAGAGCTGTTATCTGTACGAGAACACCGTCACCAAATTGATAAGGACTGTTGCTTTCAGTTGCGGCTGGTGACCTTAAATCTTAGAAGGGCTCAAAATTATAATTTTACCTAGAAGAGAAACTAACTTACATACAACAGGAATCAGAAAGCAGATATGTGAAACAATGTTATTTTCGTATATTAAAATTATCAGTGTTTTCCATACCTAATTCTTTTGTTTATCGGAAATTAAAACGTGAACCTGATCATTATTTATGCTGTATTTGCTTGGGTTTTTAATAACGTTTATAATAAAATGCATCGATAAATTATATAATTATTTGTGACAGCTAATAAATTTTGATCGTATAAATTTGAAAAATAACTTCTGGCAACAGCCGCAAGACTGCTTCCTCTTTTAGACATTTTATGTCTAATATCATATTTGTTTTTTTTTTGCAATATTAACTATGGTATCAATTAATCATAAAATTATACTTATATATTTCGGATGATTTAAAGATTAAACTATCTAATATTACGATATAAATTAATGTTAGCTTCAAGGAAGTGCAACTGCTTACCAAGCATTCGACCATCGCAATGTACAACAAAATATGAATGAATGAAAATATGCTATAATCCTTCGCGGGCACTGCCCCGTTTTGCTCGAAATCGGCATACATTCAGCGTGTACGGCGAGCTGCGACGGCAGCGAGCAGTCGCGTGAATTATAAGGGTTCTCCGGGCACAAGTCGACTGTGCCCGAGGTATGAAATATTTCATCTTGCTTGCTTGTTTTACAAACCAGGTAGGTTTAAATACTTTCGATAAATATACTACAGACGTTAGACGGCAAAAATTAATTAGAAAAATAATGTGTTCTCAACATTTAATTACATTCATTTTTTGGAATCTTTTTAAAAAAGTGTTTGGGAGGGCTGAGCCCGAGAGCCCTTTAGGGAGAGCCGCCACTGGTTGCTTTCATTGTTTACAAATAAACTAACTTCTCAATAGATGGCGTTACAAAAAGGTTTCGTCGTTACTTCATAGATGGCAATAGAAAAAAATGTCTTATTTTCAGGTGTAATTACACATTATTCAAATAATATAGAACTCAAAAATTATATTGATAAGGGAACTCAATAATAAGGCATAATTGGTGAACGTTGCGCAAGCGCATAAAGTGGTCACGTAAACCAGCCATTGACAGTTCGTAAGCCATATGTAGGTGCCTTGTATTCCTGGTTCATCTATAATATTTCAAATACGTCTCTATTGAGATGTTAAAAAAGTTTGTTAATAAAAATATCATTTGACTGCCGACAGGGAAAAAACTCCAATGTTTGCGTAAATATATGCAATTAAAAAATATTCGATTTATAATTTGTAAATTTTATCATTCTTATAAAAGTTATTTAAAATAATTCATAATAAAACTTTAAAAGATACACTCAAGTATAAATGAATTCTCTTTACCTTAATCATCAATAACGCACCTTACACCAAACAGTATTTTTTGATAATTTGAATGTTTTGCACCAAACATTGCTTATTTGAACTATAAATACCTATGTATCGTTCTGTTTATATAAGCTTTTGGTCAAGTTCAATTTGCAGCCTTATTGACCATATGATATCATTTCAGGATGTCAGGCCGTAAAGGAAGCAACAAACCCAGCTACAGCATCAGACATTTGCTGCAACTTCCATCTATCTCCGCTGGAACCTCAACTTCTCATGACAACGCTATACCAGGACCGTCTATGAAGGTAAGTGAAACAATCGTTATAATATCACTAAAAATGAATTCATGTTTTATTTTTTTCAGAACAAAATAATATTTTAAGTAGGTACTAAATTTTCCTTTTCTGATAATTATTTGTTTTGTTGGTTTGATGTTTTGGATGTTTTATTTTGTTTTAATGATGTTTTTACAGATCAAAATATACGCTTACCTATATACCTATTGCTGATGGTTTTAAGTCTTTTAAAGCAGTAAATAATATCTTCTTATATGAAAACAAATTAATAGGTCCACAGTTTACACTCGTGGATTGTTCTTTTAGTACTGAGATTGCTAATATATAGAGCTCTATAAATGACTGTTCGTGTAGTGTATTTTTGTAAATATTATAATGTTTACCAAAGGCAGAGCAAAATTTGGTTATGTTAGTTGCAAAAAAGGAATACTTTCACACAATGTCGATGAAGAGTTTTTTATTTATTTCTGTTTATATTTTGTATATAGGTACTTATTTAAATCATAATATATCATATGTTTAATCGCTGAAATATTATAATATAAGATATAAAAGGTAAATAAATTAACCATAAAAATCTATGTAGATATGGCATAAAAATAATCGAATAATAATAAAACATAAATTTTTATTTTATATGCATGTGCATATGCATGTACTGTGTGCTGTCCATAATTTTTTGGACAGCACACAGTACATGCATACAATTATTAAAATTAAATAAATAAAAATACAAAAATAACATGTACCTCTTTCGTACTATACCCAATATCAAAATAATACAACAAAAAAGTGTGAATTTGTGTGGGTGCGCGCATGAGAGAAGAGTAATACCTACATGTGTGTGTGAAAGAGATATGTAGAAAGAGTGTGAGTGTGTGGGTGTGTATGTGTGTGTGTGAGAGAGAGGGTGTGCATGTGTGTGTAGACGAACATATATTGACTGATTCATGAGTTGAGAAGAAAAAGAAAATATATTGCTGAGGGTGGTTGGGAAAAATAAAATTAATCAGTACCTAATTGTTATAATGACACGATGTTAGATATAAGTTTATTTTTGAATGTTATATGTGAATCAAAAATATGTCTAAGTCGGCATTTTGTTCATAAGAGTTAAATAAGTTTATCATTCTGTTAATCGGAGCGTTTTTGGAAGCATTTGTTTTACAGATATTGGAAAAGAAAAGTGACGTATGTCTTGTCCGGCGAGTAGATGTATTAAATTTGATATTGGTAAGAATTTCATGGCATTCTATGTTTCCATTTAGTATACTGTAACAAGTATAAATAGTAACAAGTGGGAGAGTAATTATTCAGTTCACACATGAGATCCAACTTTCGATGGCGATAGTATGTATAGTTGATTTGATTTGAAACTATAAACCCTTAAATCTAAGTTATTGAATATTTTAAGATATTTTGTTTTCTATACAAAACATGTATGTCAGGATAGGATAGTGTGAAGGTCATTTCTTTTTTCCTACCCCGAATATGTAAACACCTTGATAGTATGTATGTATGTATGTATGAAGATTAAGTATCAAACTATAAGTCCCCGTAGATATTGTGTATACTGCCATACAAATTCTATGAAACTATTTTGTCAGGAAAGTTTGTATGAATAATCGAATGAAATTTTTTGTCGATGTTTCAATTATGTAAATTATGTAAAAGAGAACATGCTAAGGTGGGGTATTAGGGTGGAAGAGGATGTTTCCTGCAATTGCGGCGAGATACAAACTGACGAACACCTCCTCATCTGTCAAGATATGCCAGTGAGATGCGACGCAGAGGACTTGAAGATGGTTAATGACAATGCCGTTGCGGTTGCTGTATTCTGGAGTGGGAAGGCCTAGTGAAACGTACTCGGACTCGTTAAGTAAGTAAGTAATTATGTAAATAATTCGCTTAATACAACAAACAAGATATATTGTTGACTATATTAGACATGTATGTATATATGTCAGGATAGGATTGTATGGAGGTCTGTCTGTTTTTCCTACTCAGAATATGAAAACAGCATAATTTTTATTTGTAGATAAAGTAGGTATCTAGGTATCAAACTATTGAGTGAGATATTATGTAGTGTTTACTGCCTTACAAATTGTATGAAACGATGTCACTAAATTCGAATTTTACAAAAATTGTTGAGATGTACTATTATAATGTATTTATTTTTTATAGAGAATTAAATTATCTAGTTGAGGTGTTTCAGTGTTAACAGGCAGTTAAAAACATAAATTTACCAACAAAAAAATGTTTTTCGTATTAAAAAAGAAACTTTTAAAGAAACTTTGGAAAATTTTCCAATATAGACTATTTTGTGATATTGTATTTCTATATATTTATACGAATTTTCAGTGTTCTAGCTTTTGGGGTTTTTCAGTTATGTGGAAATATAAAATAAAATTTCAAATGTTGACAACACCTGACTGGAACAAAAATTATAAATCTTGAATATTTAAGTTTTGTAGGCGTATGTGCATCAAAATCGTTTCATGTGTTGTAAGGGGGGGGGGGGTGGACAAATAAACACACTAGATGTTCTACTCCGAATTCTAAGTTGCTGTTTTTTGACTTAAAATACAAATAGTCAACTTCTCCACACAAGTCTATCTCACGCGACTAAAGTTAATACTGTCGATTTATTAAGTGAAATAAATTTTCTTGAACAAATCTATAGTTGGATAAGGGATGTTTGTCTACTCAAAAACTAATATGTAATTAAGTTAAAAGATTTTTTTCTATTAACAGAAAACCATTTATTTCTGGCATTAATCCTTTTATTTTATGTACCTACCTAAAGTTGAAATAACCATTGTTTTATATTGACATATAAACTAGTTGCATGTAACACATGAGATCCAACTGTCGATAGCGATAGTACGTATAGTTGAGGAATAAGTACCAAACTATAAACCCCTAAATACAAATTATTTAATATTTTAAGATATTTGGTTTTCTATACAACACATGTACCTAGGTATGTATTTCAAGATAGGATAGTATAGAGGTCAGTCCTTTGATCCTAAATGTCAATGTCACTAAATTCAATTTTTATAAAAATTGTTAAAAAAAATTGAGATGTGCTAATACAAAGCAGATATTTTTATAGAAAATTGAATTATCTAGTTGAGGTGTTTCGGATTTTTACGATATTATTAAAAAAATTGGAAATATAGGCAGTTAAACTCATAAATTTATCTAAAAAAAAATATTTTTCTTATTAAAAAATGTTTGAGAAACCCTGGATTAAAAAAAAAAAACTTATTTGAGATTTTGTATTTGTCTATCTTTATACCAATTTTCAGCGTTCTAGCTTTTATGATTTCTGAGATATATGGAAAAATAAAGTAAAAATTCAAAAGTTGATAACCCCTGACTGAAAAGAAAATTCACAATTCTGAGTATAAAAGTTTTGTAGGCCTATAACTGTTTATATGTTCTGAAAATTTGGGCTCTGTAAATTGAGCGGATCAAAAGTTATAAGGGGGGGACGGGCACACAGACACACACACCCACACACAGACACACACACAAAACTCACATAAAATGTTCTACTCCGAATTTTGAGTAAATCCATGTATGGGAACATATATGCTGCGAGGCCCCTAGTTGGTGTTATTAGCATGCAAAAAGTCCACTACGCCATACAAAATTTTCCTTCGTACACGCATCTTGGCTTAATGTCGATTCATTCAGAGAATTGAATTCTCATGAACGAATCGACAGTTGGATAAGCATCATTGTTTTTGCTTAAAAAGAATAACTAAACCTGTAATGCCGCTGTTCGATAGCAAAATCTGATGGAATAACAATCGTTGTGTATATTTAATAATATTTTTTTTTATCTATTTAATAATTAAACTGTGATGTCCTTCTCTCGTGTCAGCAGCAGTTATAAAATTCTCGACAAATACTCGGCAATGTCGACTGCTGAGCGGCTACAGCGTGGCAGGTCCTCATATGAGACAATATGAGCAGGTACCAGGGCAGTCTCGGAGGTTGTCTGTGGCACGCCGCATCCACATGATAAGCAGTCATCATCCGTTAGGATCCTCCATGTCTTTAAATTTTCCTTAGATCTGCCGAAAACTGTGATAATTTTACATAAAAACATAAATAAGATTTATATGTATACATAGATTAAGTGATAATGCTATACAATCAAATTTTACTTAGTTGTTGCTTTTGTTTTTATTGCTATTAACTTTATTACTTTTACTTTATTTTTTTACGGCGCTGGCCGATTTTTTTGTTATTATCAGTGTGTTACTACTTGCTATTAATTTTGTTTTATTTTTTACTTTTATTTTTGATGTTATTACTTTGTTACTACTTTTCATATTTAATTTTTTTTTCATATATTTATTAAGTACAGTGTGTCGATGAATAAATTATTATTATTATTACTGTTACATTTGCAACAATAATACTAACAACACCCAGATTTTTTGCTGCTCTAAAATTTACCATTTAAAATAGTCAATTTTATCATACTTGATTTGAGCACTAGAAGATCAAAAAACTCTGGACATTCTACTGAAATAATTAGAAGAGTACAAAAGGAAGAAATTTCTTTGGAAATTGGCATTTTATTCATAACAACTCTCCAGGTACATAGTACATACGCATTTATAGTAATCAATTTTACATACATACTTATTCCATGTGTAATCGGTGCAACCATTGAAAGGAGACGTTATCAATACATGAGCGAACCATCTGCATATCGGGCAAAGCAAGTTATCAATGACTACATTTATGAAAACTTGATTTCAAAAATTGGGCTCAAATTAAAATAACTGTAAATGCAAAATGTGCAAAAGCGAAATGAGCTGGTTAGTGAAACAAAAGATTAAGTGAACAGTAACAATAACATAGTTTAGGTACTAATCATGTTATTGCATTTAATTAGATGGGTTTACACAATAAGATATTTTGATAATTAATAATTTTACCGCTTAAGGTATGGTTTAGTTTTGTATGTAAAAAATGATTACGCAGAGTACAAAATGAAGGTAATAATTTTTCCCGTTGTGAGTCTGTATCTAACGGCCGAGGTTTGGGACAAAGCAGTGTGGCAGTCAGACATTCGGGCCGTCGCTGGTGTACGTACGGGGCCGGATAAAATAACGATTTTCAAAAGTTTTTCCGGGAAGTTAAAAACTTTTCCCACCCCTCCCTTCCCTCAAGCCCTCCCCTCCCCCCGTCCCGCCCCGCACTCACCACCCCGCAACGTCACTCGCTCTTCGCTAACCCGGCCGACCCAGGCGTGCCGTGCCCCTGATGTATAGGCAGCATGCGGTGTACGACGGGTTAGATGAATTAATACCAGGCGACATTTTTAGCATTAAACTATGGATTAGGTACTTACATACATACAAATTAACGACGGATTATATCTTCATATTATGTATCTATAAGGTTTATCTTTTATTACAATAATTATAAGTCAAATCAACGGATATAAAAATATATAGTACTTAAGAGGTACATAATTCGTGGAATTGTGACTTGTGTAAAAATAATAATAGAATCAAATTTCACTTTTTAGAATCTATATACGATTTGAATCCAAATATGCTATTTTTTGTTTATTGTAGCACAACTTTTACTAGTTTATTCAATATGTACTATATGAGTAGGTATATATTATCATACCTCCGTTAAATATGCCATTATAATTAATATTATTTTTAATAAATTTTAATGTATTTTTTATGTATCAATTAATAAAAATATAATTTAGTATGAAACTGATAACATTTAAAGGAAAATATTCATTTCTTGTAGGTGTCCCAGTATAGCTTCGCAAGCATTTTGAAACGATGATATTATGTGCGAGGGAAAATGGTTGTAACTTCTTATGGAGGGGTTGAAATCTTGGGTCGCTTTATTATAAAACTTTCACCAGTCTTCGAGAGATGGCATCACTATGAAGATTTTTCATTGTTGCGTAAAATGATATTCCATAATAAATAATAAAGAATTTACAAAGTACAAATTGCCACATGAGAATATTATTTAAGGGTTTATTTTTAAGTAAATAATAATATTTATAGTAATATAAATTTAAAAAATGACTCCAATATTTCACGAGACCTAAAAATAAGTCTGAAAAAATATTTTTAATACAAAAGTTACCTAAAACGAGGAAGAATCAACAAATGTCTTTGCAAAAATTATAAAAATGGCTCAAACACAAAACAAATAATTATTAAAAACTTTCTTGTAGGTACCACCTAACTAGTGTTTTTTTAAGCCCAAATAAGCAAAAAATCTATTTTATTTTAACATATTTTATTAATCAACGCCCAGTGAAGGGCCTTTGTACAAATACATCTCGCAAAAAATGTACAATATAAAAAAAGAACAATAGGAAATACAAAATCCCAAATGCAATAATAAAAAAAATGTAACAAAAAACAAAAAAACTTTTTTTTTCTCCATAGCCCAACGCAAATATTATATAGACCTGCTCAAACTTATTTGCAAGTCTTGGAACTCTCTGAATTGGTGAACTAAACAAATAATTTCTGTACACATTTTTTACGTCACATAATATATAAAAATGAGTTGATGCATAAGTAATATTCGTGTCATAAATACGTAATGTTAGTTTAAATTTAAAATATATTCCTACTTTCTGTTTTTTTTGTTAGTAATTTTAATTTGTCTTTTTTATCACAGTTAAAGAAGGGTTATTAAGAAATATTTCATGGAACTTATTTAACTTGTTTATTGTAATTTATAGATAAATAAATTAAAAAATAAATAAAATTAAAACGTTTATTCAGAGAAAAAAAATCGATTAAATACTATATTATATGTCTACTTATATTCATTCATACCATTACGGCATATCCCACTAGGTGGGGTAACTAGCGACAGGTGTGCGTATGTGCATCACCATATAAAAAGGGATCACAACACGTGCGTGTATACCCACACACCAGTCTCGTCCCACCTAAAAGGGCATTCTCCAGAATGTGGCAACTTGTTATTGGATGCGTGTTAAATTAATATTTGACATGTTACCGGTTAGATCACCGAGAAGTAGGTATAACTAAATAAATAATTTTATAATTTATGTTTATAAGTTCACAGTGCGGTTTTTAAAATCGCCAACATCAACGCTGGTTGAAATTTGCTTGATTGATTTCGTCATAAATTTCCTTGTGTTTTATCAAGGCTCGTTGAGTGGACGCAGAGAGGATATCGAACGATGAGTGAGGGTCAGATTTCTGTTGATCAAACGATGGGTTTCCCTGGACCAACTCCCCACCCACGCAATATATACCGGTCCACTCTTTGGCAATCGTAATTGAATGAATTGCTTAGACAAACAGATCAGAAGTAAACGGACTCTCAAAGGGTTTTTCTGCGATGGTATGTTGTGATTGAATGCGCCGGACTTGGCGAATCAAAGATATTTGATGGGTTCAGACAAAATATATTATCTAAGTACACAGATTGTTTACCTGGTGTTTTCGACTCAAATGATGGCGTCCAAAGAGAAATATTTATCGAAATAATGTGTTATTTCAAGCAAACAAACGATATTACGAAACCTTTTATCTCATAGAGATATTTTGTAATATAACGAGTTAAATGATTTCATTATATACCTACATTAGTTATTTATAAGGCAGAAGCGCGCTGTAAATATCTGAAGCAGGTAACGTAGGTTATAAAAAATAACAATATTTAACAAAAAAATAACAGATAACATTTAACAAAATGAAATGATAGTATTATGATTTAAAATTATTTTTTTTTGCGGGTGGCAGTTCTTGAGGAGAACACACTTAGGCCAATTGGCCCTTTGTGATTTTTTTATTTCGCTACTCCCACCACCACCCGCTCTGCCTATGGGGACTGTAATCGGCCCCTTCACAGAACGCTAAGTGAACGACAAAAAAAAATGCATAGCACGAAAAGTAGCTCATGGAGCCCTCTAGATTAGCAATCTCGGCACCATAGTGCAAAAAGAAACAATCAACGAGTGCGAACAGAAAATTCACACCCGTGGACTGTCTATGACCTCAGATCCCCCCACATGCAGACCATCAGAGAAGTGACCAAGATCTCTGGAAATAATTAATTTAACGGGAATCTTCTAAAAGTAAGGCACCATATCTATGACAGAAAACCTTAAAAGCTTTATAATTTTTCTTCGAGATCACAAAATCCGCATGACCAATGGGCCCTTTGTGATACCACAATGGGGCTGTCCTCCCACTCACTCATCCCCCTTGAACCAGCCTGAGTGGCTAATGAATGTCATAATGTCTCCGATGTCGGCCGACGCTATGTCAATTAAATAATCATAGAAGAAACTTCCCACGGAGCTTCTCCTAATTCTAGAGAGAGCAGGACAGTGACAGAGGAAGTGGACCGCCGATCGTCTTGGCATGCTCTGCAGTAATCGTATGCCTCCAGCCCTAGCCTTCTGGCATGCTTTCCTATAACCCAGTGTCCCGTTAATACTGATATGACTCTGGCGAGTGAGTCTCTTCTGAACGAGAGTATTTCTCTGGTTCTTCTGAGATCATATTTTTGCCATGTTTGTCTGGCAATGGAGCATGTGCTCTCCTCAGACCACCTTTGGTTAGCACAAGCAATCGTTTTCTCACTGACCCGTAGTTTACATGTTGCCATGGGGACTCCAGGTCTGTGTTTGATATTGTAGATTTCAAACTTACATAGTTTTAATCCAAATGTCGATTTGTTCAAGATAATTTATTTCTCTCAACATATCGACATAGAATCAAGCCAATATACACGAGATTTGTGTTTCATGGTTTTTTCAACATTGAAGTCAAAATCACAAATTTATAGGCTTCACATCATATACATATGTTCCATATATGGATTAACTCGGATTAATTCGGAGTAGAACATTTAATGTGTGTGTCCCTTATAAATATTAATTCGCTCAATGCACAGAGTCTAAAATTTCAGAATATAAAGATTGTAATATGCCTACAAAACGTTTATACCCAGAAAACCAAATAGATAATTTAATTATCTATAAAAATATGTAGGTAAATTATAGCAGTACAAATAATTTTTTTTAACCATTTTTGTAAAAATTGATTTTAGTGACGACATTGTGACATACAATTTGTATGGCAGTACACACAATACACAATATCTACGGGGACTCAATAGTTTGATACTTAATCTTCAAACATTCATATCATCATGTTTTTTTCTGGGTAGAAAAAAGGACTGATCTCCATACTATCATATCCATACACACATACATGTACACTAATTTGGATTTGTAGTTGGGTAGGTACGTATTCTTGAACTATACATATTATCGTCATCGACAGTTGGATCTCATGTGTTACATGCAACTAGTTTTTATTAAATTTAAAATTGACACTCTCTGAATGAAGTTGTGATATTTGTCAGTCACGTGTATTTGTCACGTGACTGACAAATATCACTTTCATACATTGAGTTTACTTTTCTTTTCCATCGCTAAATTTACACGTTGGCTAGGCCCTCTGATGTGAATTTAATAAAGGAAATAATAGAATTAATTGGTTGTCCATGTTTGTTTTTTTTATTATTCAATTGTAACAATACCTGTTAAAATTAATTTGATTGAGTTTTAGAATTGTTTGCATACAAATAACATTGAGTTAAAACTCATGGTAAGTACAAACTCTTTACAAAAGATTTGTCGAGTCTTTGAAGGAAAATTAAATAAATCGTGGGCATTTACTTGTTTTAAAGACATTTCATCGCCAATTATTAAGACCATTTTTTAAACAGCATTGTTTTCGGATTACGTGGGCGGCGCACAGCGCGATTCTAGGTTTTTGCTTGGTTGGTGTCTGCGCAAACTGCCCCCCTCTCCTCCGAAATATGTCAAGATATTTACCGATAACTATACCAACATATATTTTAAACGATGTGTCTTATTTATACATTCTTCTTATCCTTTTTTATGCGATCACTTGGGAGAAACTTTGCCTGTCCTGTGCGGTCCGGAAGAGGTCCTCCACACGTTTCGTCCCGGTCTATTGCCGAATATTTCCTCATTTCATTTACCCTAACAATTAGTATCCAAAATGGTGAACGACTTACCTCTTCTCAAATTCCTGGTGTCAATATTATGCAGGGGAGATCGAGGTATGGTGTGGCGCGAGGTAAATAGGACCGAGGATCATGCTTATTTACGTTATATTGGAATTCCCAAGTTATACTGGCAATGGCGGTCAAATAATACATACCCGCCAATAATGGTCAAATGCCAATCGAAATCAATAGACCGATGTATCTACTCAATGTGGTCCACTTCAGATTGTAATAATGCTCCTTGATTTATATAAAGGTATATTTTGGGTTACCAAATTAACATTCTGAATGATCAAATACATATTATTGCTTTATTTGTCCAATATCGAGAGATTAAGCAAAATACATATTTTTGCATTGACTCACTAATAGTTCTGGGAGTCAAGAGTTAGGTAATCGAGAAGAAACAAATACTGATTTGTAAAACCGAATTTTACAGAGTTTTTCTAGCAGTTATACTAGCAGTGAATACACCAAAATCTTGGATACTGCATGAGAGGTTGGCATTATAAAAATTACATACCCTTTTGATAAATTCGTTTTGATTTGCATTGGTGTTGCAACGAAGAAAGTATAACAAGTTGTTTGATTTCGCACTGGAAATTAATTTTAAGTTCATCAAAGGGTACATAAAAATTATACCACAAAAATATCTTAACAGTATTTTTAAATATTTAAATATTGTTTTTTATTTTATTATTTTTAGGTACTTAATTACATATTTTTTTTTGAATAAAAATGAATATGTCCTTGTTAAACAAGTACAGATACATCTTCCTACGTTCCCTAAAATAAGCAAATAAATGCTTGTGCTATAGGTGAACGAAATCGGTCGAGGAGGGATTCGAACTCGCGACCACTGGATTACTAGCCCAGCGCGCTAACCGCTCTGCCATCGACCCATCTAATATATTCATTCGCATTCCAAAAAATTAAGATTTTATTTAATAGGGTTATAATAAAATAAGATTATTATGGGCTAGTTAATTAAAAATCACAGAAACCGTACTTCCTGCTTTGTATTTTGGCAAAAACTTTAAAAAAAAAATTCTGACTAATACATTATATTATCCAATATAAAAATGTATAATCTCTGATTGGAAACGAGGAAACGATATAAATTCAATTAGATTATTTTCCTCCGATTCTCGTTTCGTTCAGTATTTTATACGAATGCAATTTAAAACGGCGACGTTCTAATAAAAGATTCGGGGGGGTAATATTTTATTGACCTTTTAAATTATGGCATAATTAAGTGATATTCAAGACGATAACACGGCAGTAAATCTTGGCGGGGTGTCTTCACTACTCTATACTCTTGTTGGGACAGGGTGCCTGTCCATAAATTTCACGGCCCAATGTGCCCAAGTCGCCCACCTCCCCGTACGCTACATGCTCTCCGCCCTCTCCCGATAATATCGTAAAGTTTTTTGATGTATCGTTTTATTGGTTACATATGAAATTACCACTACCCCGCAAAGATGGAGATTTACACTGGTAAAAAATACATTAAAATCGCCTATGAAATGTATGCTTTCGTTTTTTTATTATGATCTGTAATAAAATATATGAATCGGTATGTCTCGGAGCAATCTTTTTTAAAAAAATTATATCATATTTTCTGACATTCCAAAAGTAGTTGCCTTAATGGAAGAGATGTGATATAAGTAATAATGTGATAATAATATATTCGCAATCAATTTACATCAACATATTACGTTTTACATAATATGTTGATATCATTTATTTATGATTTAACTAGGCGCATTACGCAAAATATTTTAGGAGTTGTGAATGAAGAGTAATGATAGTATTACTGTTAACACAAACTATAAAATATCGTACTGTAAACAAGACTTGGAAGTCATTCGGGATGCTGTCTCAATATATGTACTTACCTAAAAAAAAGAAATTATTCCCAAGCACAGGTAGGTTTTTTTTGTAGGTTCACATTTTGGGGCTTGTTGATCATCGAATATAGTAATTAAGGTAATTTTCCGAAGAAATGTATAAGAAGAAATGTCGGCCGGTTTCGATTCCCGGTCGAGACACAGTTTTAATTGTGTTTTCAGTCTGGATCTGTGAGACAATCAACATCGTAAGTCTCCTGAATGTGGCAATTTGTTATTGGGTGCGTGTTAATTATTTGACATAGTTACCCGAGAAGCTACATTAAATAAATAAATAAAGTACCATACCATACCATACCATACCATCACGCCATTTCCCTATTTGGGGTAGGCAGAGAGAACCGAACGCCAGACTCCTCTCTCTTGACATACATTCCTCGCTTCATTCACGTCCATACATCGTCTCATACACGCTCTTCTATTATTCTTACTTCTAACATCTCCATCTTTCAAAATCCCATTTATGTGATCGTGCCAACTCTTTCTTGGCCGACCTCTACTTTTCATTCCTCTTTTATCAGCCTTGTATACTTTTTTTGTCAGAGGGTCATCACTCATTCTTTCTATGTGGCCGAACCACCTTAGGGCATTTATTTTCATCTTACTTACGATATTTCTTTCAATCATACATTCTCGTCTAATATCCTCATTTCTTATTCTATCATACATCGTTTTACCACACATTCGTCTTAGTGACCTCATTTCAACCGCGTTAATTCTACTTTCATGCGTCTTCTGCCATGTCCATGTCTCACTAGCATACATTAGATAAAGTTAATGATAAAAATATAATTGATCCAATTCTTATTAATCCTTTTTTGGCGAAGATTTTTTTTTTGGTATTAAGTTATACGATATGATCCTTTTTAAATCAATATTTACTTTGTCAAGAAAATTAACATGTCCTTAGGTAGTTATTTGATTTCAAAAAGACCTTCATGCAAAAATATCAAGTATTTATTTATATTTTTACATATATCGCTGAAAAATATATAGATGGTCAGCAAAATATTAATTAATTATTTATATGTATGAATGTCAAACATGGAATAAGTAAGCCAGGTACATTTTGTTATATACACGTATAAAATGCCAAAAGGATTGGAATTTTATGCACAAATTATTTATATGCACAATGTCAAAAATGCAAGAGCTTGAAAGATGTAAGATACACAGATTTATTCAGAGAGAACTATCAAAAACGTGTAACCTTCTTAAATCTATATTTATAGGTAAGTTTCTATCTCTTTCCGATATCTATCCCGCCATCATACACATCCGGAATTTATATTTTCCGACATTTATTCCCTTTCAAAGAGGCACTCTCGCCAAAATCAACGCCGTATATCATTCCTGCAAACATCCAAATAAAAAGAAGAGAAAATAAAATACCGTTCCGTTTGCTATCTCGTCTTAGTCTGAGTCGCCTTTGCCCCACGGCCGCGGAGTCCCCGTCTCCCCTATCGAAGCAAAGTAGTAAAATCGCTTTTATTTATACTACTTCGATATCCGTCATATGAAGGGTGACTAGGGGGGGTTTATCCCTCAGTTTAGTGATCATCATTGATTGTATTTGAAACCTGGCGACTGGTGACCTTTCTTTCAGACTGAAGGAAAATAAAAAAAACAAAAGGTATGTTATATATTTTTTTTAAAACTGAAATAAATTATTTAGACGACAGAACGTAAAACAGATATTAAGAATAAAATTTGATTGATGCAAGCAAAATATCAGATTATTAAAAAATGTATTCAAAACTTGTAGGTATATAATATGTCAAGATAAGATAGTATGGAGGTCAGTCTTTTTTTCCTACCCGGAATATGAAAACAGCATGATGGTATCTATGTTTGTTTGTTTGGAGATTAAGTATCAAACTATTGAGTCCCCGTAGATATTATGTAATATATACTACCTTACAAATTGTATGAAACGATGTCTAAACTAAATTAAACTTTTATAAAATTTTTTAAAAAAATTGGGATGTTCCTACTACATTTTTATAGAAAATTAAATTATCTAGTTAGAGTGTTTTGGCTTTTTTTCGATATTTTTAAAAACTTAGCAAATATAGGCTGTTAAACATATAAATTTATCATAACTTTTATGTTTAAAAAACTCTGAAATTAAAAGAAAACAAATTTGAAATTTTGTTATTGTCTATATTTATACCAATTTTCAACGTTTCAGCTTTTATGGTTTTTGAGATATATGGAAACATAAAGTTTAGATGGGTCGATGGCAGAGCGGTTAGCGCGCTGGGCTTAGTAATCCCGTGGTCGCGAGTTCGAATCTTGCCTCGACCGATTTCGTTCACCTATAGCACAAGCATCTATTTGCTTATTTTAGGGAACGTAGGAAGATGAATATGTACTTGTTTAACAAGGACATATTCATTTAAAAAAAAATTCAAAAGGTTCTGATTGAAACAAAAATTCAAAATTCTGATTATATAGTAGGTATGTATTATTATGTATGTATTAGCTGTAAGTTGAACTTGATTTACAATTTATTAAATGATTCTATTATTATAAGTAAAATATATGTAATATGTTATTTGCTCCTGTCCCAAGCACAAGTTTTTAACTTTATTGGGACAGTGCCTATTGAAAAAAAAAACTGTATTAATTTAAATTTATGTACGATGTGTCTGTTCATATTATGTTTACTAAATAAAAAAAAATAGTTTAGCAGGCCTATCTATAACTTTCTATATTTTCTGAAATTTTGGGCTCTGTGCATTGAGTGTATCAGAAGTTATAAGAGGGGTGGGACACACACACATGCACTTATATTATATGCTTTGAAGCCTCTAAGATGGTGTTTTTTGACTTAAAAGTTGGAAAAAACCGTGAAAAATATAGACCCTACATACCAAACTCGCGTATTTTGACTTGAAACTTTGTCAAGACCTTAAGAGAAATAAATTCTCTTGAACAAATTGATATATTTTGATAGTTGGACTATGGTATTATGATAGACAAAGCGACTGTTAAAATAAATTATATTCGACCCCCATATAAAAATATGAAAACCGTATCAGTCATACCGATGATTATTTATTTATTATATTTGAGTTATATCTTTGCAAAGTCACGTTTGTATTGTATCTACTGAATAATTATTGCAAAATTCCCTTTCTCTCCGTTTTGATTACTGTCCCTAAATCTTCCATTTACCTGTGTTTAACAAACAATTATGTAAAATATATCATGTAACAAGCTTAATTAAATTTAAATCATTTCCGCGACCTTTGTTGAATAAGGGTTTTGTGTTTTCTCAAATAACCAAGAACCAAAATACAGCCATGTTGTTTTTACGCGAATTAATATAAATACAATATGTGAATTATTAAAAAATATTTAACATTTTTCTAGTCAGATTTGTTAAGTTTATACACCTACCTACTTACTCCCACTGAGAGGTAAATGAAACGAATATTGACGTAAGAACCATTCCATTTAAAAAATCAAGAATACATATCGCACTTTTATTTTCATAGTGACAGTAAACAAAATTGTAAATATTAAATTTTTAATTTTTATAACCAGCTATGTTTTTTAGATGAGCGCTATCTATTGAATACAGGAACACCAGATCACTCGTTCAAATATTGCGATTATTGCATTATTGCATTATTGCGATTTGTATTTTTTCAAATTAAATAAAAAAATCCAAAACTTTAATCCCTGATGGTGAAATTTTTTTTTTTGTTTAGTGTCACTATGAAAATAAAGGTTTATATTATATTGCATTTGAATTCTGATATCTTTCTTAGCATGAAAATCTGAATCCCTATTAATATATAACTTTTTTAGATTTTTTTATCTTTTTTTTTCGTGCACCGAGTGAAATTTCATGATAAATAGGTATAATAAATATAAATAAAAAATATAATGGAATCAAACATGACTAGCGCTGGTTTAGTATTCCTATTGTTATTCTACATTCATTGTACTGAATTTCTCAGTTCCTCTTTTGAAGTACAATTAGCAAGACTATGGAACACCTAAGTGATGTTAATTCGACGTCTCAACTTTAAAAAAAAGACAAACTGTTATACCTGTCTAAAAACTCTTAATTGACACTCTTTCCCCATACTCTCTCACATCCCACAACATCTACCAATGTACTATTTATGGCTTCACGATGCTTTGGTTGGTCGGAAGAAATTTCCTTATGCTAATATACCCGCCCATGTACACATTATTATACATGAATTAAATAAATAAATGAATAAGTAGGTAATTCAGAGGTCACGGGTTCGAATCTCCCCTCGACCGATTTCGTTCACCTTATATATAGCACCAGCACCAGCAATTAAGTATGTAATCTTTGGGGAACGTATGAGGCTGCACATATTATTTTTTTTATTATTTTAATATCGCTTCTCGGACAACTAACAGATACTATGTCAAATATTAGTTTAACTTGCACCCAATAACAAGTTGCCACATTCTGGAGATATTTTTAACTGTGGGTATGCTATTTTTAAATTGCTTCTCAGGAGCCTATTTTTAGAATGTTGAAATAAAATGATGCCACATTCTGGAGACTTGTGTTGTTTTTCGTCTCACACATTCAGACTGAAAACACAATTAAAACTGTATTCCCACCGGGCATCGAACCCGGCACCCTTAGATCAGCAGTCAGATACTCAACCAACTGAACCACGAAGGCCGACATATACTTGTCACAAGTATGTACAATGTACATGTTCATCCTTTATAAAAAAAAAATTAAAAAATGCGTAAGAAGTTTACATCGAGAACCTTGGACCTTGTTTGACCATCGAAGGCCCTGAGGTTTTTTAATTAATTATAAATTCATTACGTGGATTCAAACTAAGTTCCTATATTCAAAATATGTATGTTGTGGTAGATATAGTTGCTTGGCAAAGCGAGTGGCTGAAGAGTTCTTTTAGGGTTAACAATGGTGTCGCGGCGCCCGCCGATCCTGCCACAGACAAGTTATTTATTTCTGTAACACTTTCGGCAACAAACTTGACAATAAACTGCGGTTGTAGTTTTGGTGGGCCACACTACTCTCTCTTACCCTTTCTATCTAGTCCATCTACACAGACCTCCGCTTGTTCTTCGACTTCTTCCTCTTGCTCTTTCGCACCCCCTCCCTCTCCCTCAGGTACCAAACTTCACGCTTTCCGGATCGGCTGTGACAAACACACCTTTCTCGACGCTAACTACTCTATACTCCGAGCAAAAAGTAACTTAACTATTATTTTTGTATATTTTTAAAATAACTTTCCAATTTCAATAGCTTTAACATAACTGTAGGGGGGTGCCCCGTGTGTTAATATGTTTTACTCTTGATATTTTTACTATGCAAAAATATATGTTTTTATATTGTGACAGCACCTACTTATTTATTTATTTGTTACTTATTGTACACTAGAAGGCTTAGTGCTAAACGGTACCTATTTCTTTAACACAAACATTGGAAGCTTTTTGGAGAAGGGATTATTTTTTTTATGTTTATATGATCACATCATATTCTTATGTATTTTATAGTAAATTAATTCTTGCTTCGTCCACAACCACCCGTTCTGCATATTTGGTTTACTTTAGTCGGCCATTTCACGTAATATAAATAAATTAAATCATTACAACAAAATGAATAGACTTTAAACTTTGTGTCACAAACTTAACCCAGTCGATACCTCGACCAGTTTCGGAGAGAACCCCTCCTTCGTCTGGAGTTCACTTACAAACTAACTGTGTTAAAATAAAAATTATGGAGGATAGGTCAGCTGTACAGGGTGTGAAAGGGTTACTGGAGCGGGTGACGGTATCTTATTACTATGAATATGTTTAGATGATATTGGAAAGATGTTTAAAATTGGGCTACCTGCGATACTAATATTATTATAAATTGTATTATCTTTTTGGTTTATTGCTTTTCTTATCTCTAAATTTTCAAAATTTATTGTTTAATAGGTATTAACCTGTACATGATGAGATCCCATGACGACAACTATGTGCTCTAAGAGGATGCTCTTTGAATTGCTAGGCTGTCGTAGGTTGGAACCTGCATATTTGTATTTGCTTTTTTAAGTATTTTGTACAATTGATTTTTTTCGTTTATCATTAATTTTACATTTTTTTTACTCTTGTTCACGTACTCTTCTTGTATAACTTGTGAAAATATGAAAATAACAGCTGAATAAAGATACTCGACTGTGTAAAATAACAGTCCCAGAACAGGCTTTTGCCTATTGGGGCGTTATTAGTTAGTTTTGTATAAGTTGTATTTGTTTTGTGTGATAATAAAAAAAATTATAAAAAAAAATACCTTAAATAAATGATATGCTTCATTAAATATTTTTGAGCTTCATTTAAGAATGGCTACGACTATTTACACGACTCAACCATAGACGAAAACCAAAAATAACCACAGAAAACGCAGATAAATCAAGTTATAAAAATATTTACCTTTGTTTATACTTTGTTATAATTGTAGATCTCGATGAAAAAATGATTTATAAAATTAAGTAAATGTAATAAGATGCCAATATTATTTATTTTTTCTTCAAGTTGGTTTCCATGATGCATTTTTATGACCATTGAAAAAATGACAAAGGTAAATATTTTTGTATTTTGATTTATCTGCGCTTTCTATGGTTATAAATGACCTAAAAACATAGACGACGTCAGAAAATTTGTCGTGTAAATAGACACTTTTTGGCGGGAAAACGCTTTTCCCGCCAATTCTGGTCGTAAAAATAGTGGCACCGTTTAAGAATACGAAAAATATATTCATAATTAACATGTGCATCACATGTAGATATTACATTAAAATTGAACTCGATATTAATAAAAAAATATATAGTTTCTCTGTTCACAGAATATGCACCACACATACATACATTGGCCAAATACACATTTGCATAATATTACCCATGCCGAAACTAAAAGTACAAAAAAGTTGGATGCTTGCTGTTACAACACTATGTTCTGTGTTTGAGAGTTTACTTAATGCAAAAAAAAGTTTTTATTTCACATTGTGACCACCGTGCAGTTTTTCCACGGGTTCCACTAGTGACCGTTAGGAAATTGTTTAACGCTTAGGGGGAGCTGAGGTGGAGGCGGTCGGTCTATGTACGTTCGCCGGAGTGAAGTATTGTTCATCGAGAATATATTGTTAAGAGGTGTTTTATTGCTAACTCGGTTATAATTCACGCCTAGATAAAACCCACTATTTTCAAAGGGATGTAGCTTTACTTGCACAAGTACCCACGTACACGAAACTTTTCATTAAATATTTGTATTTTAATAATGTTATATTAAAGCGATTATCACCGGGTAAAACTTATCTCTCACTAGGTAAGTACTATTGGATAGTGATTTAAGAGGACATATAACGCTAAACATAGTGACTGAAAACATGATATATTAAAACAGCCTAATGCACAATGAAGTTACGCGTTAGTAAGGGTAAATATAGCGTGCGTTAAAAAAGGTTTATACATGATTTAAAATATCGGAAACCCCAAATTTGTTGATTTTTTGTATTTTAAGAGCAAACCTTAGTTGAAATGAAAAAACTTCATCGGTCATTCACTTTGATTTTATGCACTCTTTAAGCGTATAAAAGATTTATTTCTCTACGACACGTGGTTATGGAGTAATTTATCAAAAATGCTGTAAAAAAGGATATTTTTAATCATTTATTTATGGGATTTTAGGCTGAATTTTAAAATTGTGTCACGAACATTCACTAGAAACACACTGTTTAACATAGTCGGGCACTGTTTAACACAGTGCCCGACTTTGGAAGATGCTATGCTGTTAACCAACATTATAAACGAAAGGTTTGAAAATAAATATACCGCCGAAAATATCAAGAAGAGAAAGCCACGCTTAATTTTGAAACACGTCTCAGCAGAATATGAAACAGAACAGCTTCTTAGTGATATTCGAGCCCAGAATGAGCACTTAAAACTAGTAGTGAAAGAGCAAGATGATTTGTGTATAAAAAAGATAATTAAAAACAGAAACCCTGCGACTGTACATCTACTAGTGGAGACAACTTCTACTGTGCGACGTGTACTGATCGAAGGACAGAAGCCGAACATCGGCTACCAGAGGATCATCGTGGAAGACTCAAATCCTGTTACGCAGTGCTTTCATTGCCTCAGAGTGGGACACACGGCAACAAACTGTTTAAGTAGAGCTAGACCTCCTATATGCACCCACTGTGCAGGCGAACATAAAAGCGACGCGTGCGTGGACATTAGTAAAAAGCCGCCTACTTGCTCAAACTGTCAGAGAGAAAATGAAAAATACAGAAAAATTATAATACCCAACATAGTGCAATGGACAAGAAGAAATGTGAGTACTATAACCAAATGTACGCGTTAGCATTACAAAAAATTGAATTCTGACTAACTGGCGAAAATATCAAAATATTTATAATGGATGCTCCGCCACTGCTTTGCTGGACGCGAAACTGTGTTGGTATGTTTATTGTATGTATTAAGACAGTAGTAGTGCATTTTTACGAGCGCGTAATGAAGCGATGCTATTGTGGATCCGCTGATATGGTAACGAATTGTTGCATTGATAAAAAATGTACCTTTTTCCTATTCCTCACGATAGTTATCAAAAGGAATATAAAAGGTACATATATAAGAACAATGATTAATATGTATAGTGATATAAACCAATATAGTTTACTGATAATCACACGTAAACCTCAGAAAGACTATAGCAGTGAGCAAGTGTTCACTCTACTTAAATGTCATGTATATTATTTTTTTATATTATGCTATTTGTGTATATCCCTTAGTTCAAATCGAACATGCTCATTGCTGTGTCTCGTAACTACGAACACTGTACGTAAGTACCGTAACAACTATTCGTGCGAACGGATTGTTCGACAGCGATACTTATTTCTTGTTGTGTTGTGTCTATTAAATGCTAAAAATATAACCAAAAATGGGTGAAGAATTAATAAATAATATTGACGACTTTTATATGTAATATTGAACAAATAACATGCAACACAATAAACGAATGTAATGCTCAGATAATAAACAACGACAACTTCTCAATTTTTCATACCAATATCAGAAGTTTAAATAAAAATTTTGATGAGTTTCTAACAGCAATAAACAATTTCAAAATTAAACCGCTATGTGTAGTATTAACGGAAACACATAATAATCAAAACGCGAATTTCTCCATACCTGGTTATCAGTGTATTTCGACAAATCATTTCATCAACAAAAATTCAGGAATAATTATCTTCGTCGCAAATGCTTGTGAAATAATCTCTATCGAAGAAATACAAATTGAATTTGTTAATTGTCTGACAGTCAAACTATCATTTAACAAGATGCTTATTCAAACGGTAGCAATATACAGGACACATCTATCCAATCCAAATATTTTCGTAAATAAATTGCAGGATATTTTGGAAAAATTTAAAAATGTATTTACCATTATGGTTGGCGACATAAACATTAATATTTCAGAAAATAATAAAAATATAATTAAAGATGAATACCTAAATGTAATGGCGGGGCTAAATTATAAATCATGTATAAATGATTACACAAGAGAGTGTTCAGGGCAGCGTCCTTCATGTATTGATCATGTATGGGTAAATACTAATGATATTCACAATATAAAATCTTTATTATGGAAAAGTTCTATTACGGACCATTACTCGACAATACTATACTACAAAATGAAAACCTGTACCGGCTTCTCAAATAACAAACCAAATATCCTAAGATGTTTTAATATGGAACAACTGAAAAATGACTTAAAGAATGAATCCTGGGATTCTGTAATATCTGAAAATGATACTGATAGAGCCTCAAATACTTTGAAAAATATCATTAAAAACTACGTGGACCGAAATACGTCTACAAAAACCTCAAAAGCCAATTCGAAACTGAAACCAGTTAAACCATGGATTACCCTAGGATTAATTAAATCTATCAGATTGAAGGAAAAGCTATTCTTAAAAACAAAAAAAAAACCCTGAAAATACTCAAGATTTATATTATTACAAAAAATATAAAAATAGGCTGACAAATATCATTCGACAATCCAAAGAAATGTACTATATTAAACAAATTGAATTATGTGAGCACAACCTCAAAGCTAAGTGGAAGACTATAAATGAAATAATTGGTAAATCGAAGAAAAAAAAGATGAAATACAAAAAATTCGATATCTACAGGATATTATTAATGCAAAAACTGAATCTAAAAAATGTGCCAACTTATTTAATAACTTCTTTGTAAATGTAGGTAATAAACTAGCAAGCAAAATACAAAATGATACCACAGTAACAAATTATTCGTATAATACCTCCTGCTCAATGGTATTAAATGGAACTTCAAATTTTAGCCCTGTTACAAAAACTGATGTTGAAAATATTATAATGACATTAAGAGGAGGCTCCGCACCGGGATATGATGGGATTACCGTCACAATCCTGAAGCAGATGAAGAACTACCTGAGCACTCCCATAAAACACATAATCAACATGAGTTTTAAGACAGGAATATTCCCATCAAATTATAAAAAAACCATAGTATCACCTATATTTAAAAACGGCAACACCGAGGAAATGACTAATTACCGACCAATTTCACTAATATCAAATATAGCCAAAATAATTGAAAAAATCGTTAAAAATCAACTTACGCGTTACCTTGAAGAAAATAATATACTAAACTCTAATCAGTTTGGTTTTAGAAGTGGAATGAGTAGCCAAGATGCTATTGCAAAATTAACATCTGAGGTTATAACAGCAATGGATTCCAATAAAAAATGTATCGGAATATTTATTGATCTACGCAAGGCATTTGACAGCATTTCACATGACATACTGTTAGAAAAATTACCGCAAATTGGGATAAAAGGAACAATTCTGAATTGGTTGAAATCATATATATCAAATAGGAAACAGTATGTGAAAATAAATAATGTTCTAAGTGATCCAGAGATACTCACTTTCGGGATTCCACAAGGAACAGTACTTGGACCATTACTTTTTATAATATATTTAAATATGATTTTCCAATTGAAAATCTCGAGTAAAATTTATTCATATGCTGACGACACGGCTATAATTGTAAGTGGTGACACCTGGGAAATTGTGACCAAACAAGCAAATAGTGATATAAATGTAATTAAAAATTGGTTTGATAAAAATGTTTTATCTTTAAATTCGGAAAAAACAATATGTGTACTGTTCGCAATAAACTCTTCCTCTATTCCACCTCATATTGATATTAGAATCCATAGTAACATATGCAAACAAAATCAGAATGAACAATGTTTAAGTGTAGATTGTAGTATTTTACAGATAAATAAATCAGTGAAATATTTAGGAATTACAATAGACCAAGAATTAAAGTGGAAAGAACATTTGAACCAACTTGTAAAAAGAGTAAGAAAACTGATTTATATATTTGTGCGACTTCGTAATATACTGCAAGTAAAAATAATAAAGACAGTGTACTATGGTCTTGTACAATCTCTTTTACAATATGGTATTATTGGTTGGGGTGGAACATATAAGACTAACTTAAAATCACTAAAAATAACACAAAAATTAATAATTAAGGTCATTCTCAAAAAACCTAGAAATTTTCCTACAAAACAATTATTTGATATATTCCAAGTACCTGATTTAGATAATTTATATAAAAATATTGCTTTACAACAAATACATAAAGATACCTTTGGAAAGCGGGCTGAAAATCTAGTGAGTACACAGAGACGGCATCTCATAGGAAATATGATGATACCGAAATGTAATAAGACGCATGCCCAACATCACTATAAATACCTGGGTATACAATATTTTAATAAACTACCTGCCATTATTAAAAAAACACAAAAATTTTATGACTTTAAAAGAAAAATCAAATCTTTAAAATAACAATAAATTTTTATCTATTCCTTTTTCATATTCACTATGTGTATATGTATGTGTGTGTATGTATGTATGTGTATGTGTGTGTATACGTGTGTATGTTTGCATGTGTATGTAGATGTGTGTATGTATGTATATGTGTGTATGTATGTATGTATGTGTGTGTATATGTATATATGTGTATGTGTGTATGTATGTATATGTATGTGTGTATGTGTATGTGTGTATGTATATATATATATATATATATATATATATATATATATATATATATATATATATATATATATATATATATATATATATATATATATATATATATATATATATATATATATATATATATATATATATATATATATATATATATATATATATATATATATATATATATATATATATATATATATATATATATATATATATGTATATGTGTATATATGTATATGTGTGTATATGTATGTGTGAACATGTGTGTATAAGTATGCGTATATTATATGTGTGTATGTTGTATATGTGTATGTATGTATGTGTATGTGTATATGTGTATTTGTATATGTGAATTTTCATTTTTTTCTCCTTTTTGGATAAATTATGGTTTTTATTCTATATTCACTAAAAAAAACAAAAATAAACTTTAATCATCTGTATGTATTAGCTGTAAGTTGAACTTGATTTACAATTTATTAAATGATTCTATTATTATAAGTAAAATGTATGTAATATGTTAAATGTAGATATGTTATTTGCTCCTGTCCCAAGCACAAGTTTTTAACTTTTTTGGGACAGTACCTATTGAAAAAAAAAATTGAATTAATTTAAATATTTGTACTATGTGTAAGTTCATATTATGATACTCAATAAAAAAAAAAAAAAAACATATTTGAGGGATTTGATTTGAAATTGGGGTGTTTAGGTTTAATGAAATTCATTATCATATCACCATAAATTTATTATAACATACCAGAAACAAATAATATAAATATCGAATATTTTTTTATTATTGCATATGCGCAAACATTGGATTTTTTTCCCTGGCGGGAGTCAAAGACATTTTTTTAGGTCGTAAGCCCTGTAGGTGCCTTGATTTCCCGTTTCTCCTACAGTAAATATTCCAACTTCGTCTCGTTAAAAAATATAAATATATACATCCAAAATTAAACACATCATTTTCGCAGCACCATTACACATACATGGCAGAACATTTTTTCAACAAACTTCCAACGAATATAAGAGAGTAAATTCATGAACAACTATAGGTATCAAAATAAAGGAACACTTTAAAGTAAGTCATTAAGTCTTAGGTTCGATCCCCAGCAGAGGAGTAATTAATTGAAATTCATTTCTCACGCTAATGTTGCTTCTCTGGGCTGGAAACACTGGATAATCGGAAGAAATTGTCATATGGCAATAAACTCGCCACTTGCGCAGGGTGCAAGAAAGTATTTATTATTATTACAAATATTGTTGATTTTATATACTTTGTGTGGCTTTACTTAATTGAATCGTTCTATAATGTATTCACTTTCTCAGCACAAGCATTTTATGCTTTTTGGAAAGGGAAATAAACAGTGAAAAAATTCAAATAATTATAATATAGGTAAATATTGTTTTATTGAATAATAAATAAATAAAAATAAAAAAATACACATTAGATAAATAAATTTAAAGAAACATCAAATACCGAATTGAACAGCATAACTCCTCACTTACCCAAGGGGGGGGTGGGGAGTTATGATTTTTAAGCGGATTTTTTTATATTGATTTCGTAACACGTAGAGTGCATTCTTTTGCGTTTATGCATATTTTGGTATGTTACGTCTTGTGCACAGTCTTGTGCGATCAATTTGTTTCATTGACTTATTATAATTCATAATACATCATGTATGAGACGATGCATGGGTGTAAAGGAAGCCAGAAATGTGTGCAAAAATAGAGAAGTATAGCGCTCGGTTCTCTCTACTTACCCCGTAAGGGACATGGCGTGATTGTATGTACGTATGTATGTATGTATAATACATCAACCTCTTCAATTTTTAAAGGCGTCTACAATCTGTATAACTTGTATCTGCGAATTGTATGAAAGATTTTATTGCTACATACATACATACATACCATCACGCCATGTCCCTTATGAGGTAGGCAACCGAACGCTTTCCGATAACTGATTTTTTTTTGCTATGTTCGCACGCGTTTTTTTTAATTCGTTTTTTTTTTATTTTAATTCGCTACTCGTTATTTCCACCATCACCCGCTCTGTATATGGGGACTGTAAACGGCCTCTTCACAGAACTTTTTAATTTGAAGGAATATTATTTATCTGGCAAGATTCAAGAGTCGAATCTTGCGAGTGATGATATACGGCCTAGAAACTATGACCCTCAATGCCAAAAGTTTATACAAAATAAAATGCATTCTGCGTGCAGTAGTCCCCGAAGCCTTCGAATCTTCATAAGAGGATGCTCAGATGCAGAAGAATTAAGTTTCGATAATATTTCGGAACCAGAATTCGTGGATATTGGTTCTCTCTGCCTACATCGTTAGAAACACGGTGCAATTGGTTTGTTGTAATTACAAATCTATTTCATAGGGAAAAACAACACAAACCATTTAGAGAATCGTTTTTTCGACTTTTTTTCGTTTACCAGAAATAACGCTCCTCGAAGAATATATTTTACAAAACTGTCGAGTTGATACTTACATATTTCCTTTCACTTACTTCTCGTCGCAGTCTCGTATAGTTATCTATGAAAAGCTAAGTGCGTTAATTTCACATGACTTAGCACGACTCACTCTGCTATAGTCAGTTGTTATTGTTGACAAAGAAATTCACCGTGATAACAAAGCAGAAGCAAAATAACATGAATTCATTACGCGCAATTATCTTGTACTTCTCCCGATATAATGTAAGTAGTGTGGGGACAAAGGAAGGGTCACTTTATATATTGCGTTTTCCCCTTGAGTTGTCCCAGCAACTGCTTGCTTGCTTGTTGGCTTATGGTCAAGGACTCTCCAGTTCACCCTCTTGGACAAACAATTCAATATAATGCTTTTCCATATACCATTATGTTTTATTACGTACCTCCTCACTACTACTGTGTCGGCAACATCACTCTTGAGTGTTAATATTTCTTTATTATAATTTTTATTTTTATTTTATAATATAAATAATAATTTAGTATGTACCACTTATGAGCACTTATGGCGTCATTATAATTTTTATTTTATATTATAAAATAAAAATTATAATGACGCCACAAAGTTACTTCCGTGAAAATAAAACCGAATTAATAAAAATATTGTTTTTTATTTTTTTCAAAAATTAATATTTTTTTTGTCTCGTGTATAAGAGCTTAGAGTTTCTTGATATTTTTTTCCACTGAGCAAGAATTTTGTGAGAAATAATTTTAATTAAATTTTTCCTCTGCTGGGGGTCCAACCCAGGATGCCCGCACAGAAGCCAAATGCCTAACCAACTATGCCACGAGGGTCGACATAGTCGGTAGTATCATATTGATTATTTATTTTCGGAATATCTGAAAGTTAATCATTAAAAAAATCTCTATTATAGTATGGGTAGTAATAAGTTTATAATGCATTATTGTTTAGATTATTTGGAATTGGTTTGGAAATGACAAAATTCGGAAAGATTTGTTTTAAAGGGTTCCTTTTAACAGTTTAAAAATGTGTTCACATTTTTGAACATTAAATATACTCCATAATCAACTAGAATTATGTTTAATTTATTTCATAGATCTAGTTGATATAAATATAAAATATTCATTTGTGATATACGCATAATTATATTTTCAGAGGTATATCCTAAATCATATCACTGTTTCAGGTTTTTTATTTGATTTATTTCGTTTAGAAAGAACGTATTTACACTTCTATGATACGATATTTTCTCAATCCAAAGAAATTCATTTCAACAAAAAAAAAACAACAATGATGATATCGATGAATAAAAATATTAAATCCGTTGGTCTGTTGAACGTATTGAATGCGATTATTTATTTTCATATTCCGGTTATCCACGAAGTGTTCATCCACTTACTTCTCGCCATGTTTTCTTCTTGGTGAGGGTGGATGCTGGATGGAGAAGGGTGGCTCGGCACCAGGGATGAGGAAGCGGGAGTGGGTCTATTGTGTGGAAGATGCCCGCATTCTTAGTCCCTGACCACCTCTTCCTTGCCTCGGCGCTCCCAACTCTTTGAAATGTATCTCGAACCAAACAATACCACAGATCTGTTCTGTTGATAATACATATTTTCTTTGACTTCACTTGTCTGTCTGTCTGTACAGGAATTTTGCAACTAACTATTTTTACAACTTACTTCCCAACCAGTTAGATTCCCGATGATAATGCATGTTAAAACTGTTTGATTCGTTTGATATTTCGATAAAATTAAACAATTTACTTATGTATTTCACAAAGTAAACAAAGCTACCTATGCATTTCTGTCTGAGTAATAGTAAAATTTTATTTTTATTTGGTGTGATGTAACAATAATATTTTACTGTTTTTAGTGTAAGGGAATGGAAGACATGATAAAGACATTGAAAGAAGAGTTATGGCAGGTAACAGAATAAACGGAGCTCTCAGACCAGTAATGTCCGATCCAAGCATCTTAAAAGAAGCCAAAATTGCCGTACATAATGCAATTGTAGTGCCTACTTTGATGTATGCCAGTGTAACATGGACGTGGCAAAAGACGCATGAAAGTAGAATAAATGCTGTGGAAATGAGATCACTAAGAAGAGTATGTAATAGAACGATATATGATAGAATAAAAAATGAGGACATAAGGAGGGAATGCAAGATGAAGAAGAGTATTATAAATAAAATGAAAGTGAATTCCACGAGGTGGTTTGGACATATTGAAAGAATGAATGATGAACGACTGACCAAAAAAATTTACATGGGTGTAAGAGATGGAGTGAATAGAAGGGGCCGCCCCAGAAAGGGATGGCATGACCATGTGAATGATATTTTGAAAGAAGGAAATATAAAAAGCTTGAATAATCTACGAGCATGTATGAGACGATGCATGGATGTAAAGGAAGCTAGGAATGTATGCAAAAATAGAGGAGTATGGCGCTCGGTTCTCTCTGCTTACCCCGTAAGGGATATGGCGTGATGGTATGTATGTATGTATGTTTTTAGTGTAAAAACAGTAAAAATATCTTAAAAATATACATTTTAACCTGTAATAATATGTATTTATTTTTCTTTATTTTGACGTGTACAAAACATTGAAAAGGGTCCTAAAAACTTTTTTCATTTAATTGTTTTTTGTTCAGAAGTTTCGAAGCGAATAAGATAGGTACATCTTGTTAACTGTGATTCGCAATAGATTGCTGAAACGGTCAAACCTCCATTTGAATCCATTAATTCAAATCTACGATCTTATATATTGGCAAAAATATGTAAAAATACAATTTTTTAACTTTTTTCTGCTAATTTATTTCCACCAATAGTTTTCCACTAATAAATTAGTTGAAAAAAGTTAAAAATTTGTGTTTTTACTTATTTTTAAGTAATTTTATAACATTGATAATGGAATTACATCAAGAAGTAGCGTCAAAATATTAGAAATAAAAGATTATTATTTGTCATAAGTGAGTTTTTGATTTTTCATAAATTTAGTAGGTACACTGCGCATTGCTCAGATTAATTATCCAACTGTCGATTTGTTCAGGAGAACTTTGTTCTCTTAACATATCGACAATGTTTCAAGCCAGGATACGCGAGAATTGTTTGCAGAGGTCTACTTTTTTCACAGCTTTTCCAACTTTGAAGTCAAAAAACACAAACTAAGAGGCTTCGCAGCATATATGTTCCATACACGGATTTACTCAGAATTTGGAGTAGAACATTTCGTGTCTGTGTGTGTGTGTGTGTGTGTGTGTGTGTGTGTGTGTGTGTGTGTGTGTGTGTGTGTGTGTGTGTGTGTGTGTGTGTGAGGGTGTGTGTGTGTCCCTTATAACTTTAGATCTGCTCAATTTACAGAGCCCAAAATTTCAGAATATATAAACAGTTATAGGCCTACATAACTTTTATACTCATTATTTTGAATTTTTGTTTGAGTCAGGGGTTATCAATTTTTGAATTTTTACTTTATTTTTCCATATATCTCAGAAACCATTAAAGCTAGAATGCTGAAAATTTATACTTATATAGACAAATACCAAATCTCAAATAAGTTTTTTCAAATTCCAGGGTTTCTCAAACATTTTTTATTAAGAAAAATATTTTTTTTATGATAAATTTATGAGTTTAACTGCCTATATTTCCAATTTTGTTAAAAATATCGAAAAAAGCCGAAACACCCCAACTAGATAATTTAATTTTCTATAAAAAATATTAACATTGTATTAGCACATCTCAAACTTTTTTTAACAATTTTTATAAAAATTGAATTTAGTGACGACATTGCATCATACAATTTGTATGGCAGTCGCCTATATACAATATGTAAGAAGACTTAATAGTTTGATAGGTACTTAATCTCCAAACATACATACAGAACCATCATGCTGTTTTGATATTCCGGGTAGGAAAAGAGGACTGACCTCCATACTGTCCTATCTTGACATACATACCAACATGTGTTAAAATTTTCAATAATTTGGATTTATGGGTTTATAGTTTGATTCTTATTCTTCAACTATACATACTATCGCTATCGACAGTTGGATCTCATGTGTTACATGCAACTAGTTTTTATAACCAGAAAACATTGTGCAAGCTCACAAAGTGATCACGCATCAAGGCGACAAGAAAAAACCCTGTAGGTGCCCGTAAACAAAAATAATCAAATAACCTGTAAACAATTATATTTAGAGTTTGGTTCGATTGCTGAATCCGCATGGTGCATCAAAGTTAGCAAGTTTTGGGGTCTTCCAGTGGTGAAGGGAGTACCCTCAGCTGCCACTTCAGCCACTGGACTAGGTAAACTTCGACCCAGCACCCCACACCCAACAACCTATTATAATATTGTAGGTACCTACCAACTCTTTCAGGTATAGACCAATATATAAAATGTTGAAATAAAAAAAAACAATTGCTTTTTTACAATATCGCGAGACTGAGAATAGAAAACAATCAAATAAACAGACAGAATCACGAACAAAAGTTGAGAATTTTTATTTAGCTGTAATTTTCACAGAAAGAGTGAACAGAATATATACAAAAAAGTATGTAACAGAAATAAAATGGGAATATAAATATGTGCCGGGTCAGGAGTGAAATAAATGAGAAATATTAATATTGTCAACTCAGTACACAATGACATATTATTTATCGCTAGTTAATAAACCTTGAAGGAATTTTTTACTGATGGCTTTTGGTGTAGTTACCTAGGTATATAATTTTGTTTATCTAAAACAAAAAAAAACACCGAAAATCTATACGATTTTTTAGTTATTAAATTTATCTTGGGCGTCAGTAAAATTACAAATATTGACTTAATATAAGGGATGTGAAATTATAAAAGCTACGTGGAAAAAGAAACATTTAATTTTCTTCCTTTAAACAGGTAGATTGTATGATTTTAGCACTATAACAATAAGTTTCATCTTACGTTTTCAGTTAGGTTTCATTATAATAGCCTCTGAGTTTTGGGTACAAACAATTTGAATAACGGCGAACACACCTGTGTATTAAAATATCAATTTGTCGTTCCGCGCTAACCCCAAAGGAGACAAACTTATCTCAATTGTTTGACGATTAGACGATCCAATATGTCAGCCGTCGGGACCGGGTACACCTATAGTTTCCCGGATTACCCAGATTTATTAGGAAAGTTTGCGGAATAACAGCACCAATTTGTTGGCACGTACGGATTTTTAGTTGGATGATTCAATAACGGACATAGAGAGGGCAATAACAATATGGGATCTTTGCCTGTGAGAAGGTAATAACAATAACGGATCTTTGGCTGGTATATCGGCGCACCTGACTAGAAGACTCATTGTCGTTTAAACAGGTTTTATCGACGTCAGCGGGGCCATTCTGTCTGGCCCCGAAAGTGAATTGTAGTCCCCGGAGACATTAAATGTGTCAACGATGTTAACGAAATTTATTACTTTATTTTTTTTTCTTCGAATACAACCATCATATAAACTGTTTATTGGGCGATATTGAAAATTATATAATCGGTCTTTATAAAATAAATTATTGTCTTGATATTCACAATCACATATTTCGCAAAGAATTCGACACTTCAAGACCAAAACTGTGTTAGTTAAAATACAATTAAGTACAAACACAATGCAATTATTTAAACAATACATTGATTGCGATTCACAATTTCAATCAATGATATTGACTACCATAAAAAAAACAACATTTTTGATAAGGTTAACATGGAAAAACAATCATGAATAAACCAATCCAATTTCATCTCCGTTTTGAGTTTAACTCCAGAATAAAATGATTCGTTAATAAAACAGAAGAAAAAGTAGATTCTGTTACTATTATTTTACGATTTAAAACAATGAAATGAAGGGGATTAAGCAAAAATAATTGAAAATCTTGATATTATTTGTCTCTGCCTATCCTGTCCGGCAGACATGGTGGTTTCTATAATATGTATGTGAGTTGTTAACTTCGATAATGAACGTGACATTAACAAATATTAAATATAAATCATTAATGAATAACATATTTGAAGTGTGAAAATAACATCTTGGCGAGATGTTGCTACTTGGATGAAGTATCATCGATCATTTTTCTGTCTCCGGACGTGGAGTGTCTGTTCATATACCAATATCACGTAGCCGGGGGTACAAGGCGGCCATCCATTCAGCCAGGGTGGTGAGGAAACTGATATTTCAAGACAGCACCGCAGGAATCTATCAACGCCATTCAAATTCACATTAGCGGAGGACCATCTCATCTGGAATTCCGGACAGTCACACTTCCTGAGACATATTGAAGATTTCAAACTTGCTTCGACTGTGGGAAGTGAGGTGGTACATATTACGGGGTAAAGTCCAGGACATACTGAGACTTGGAAGAATATCCGAGTCTTCGCTTATATATTTTGAACAAAAAAAATGTTCATGACGTTAAGCAGTTATAGGTATCTTTTTAGATTTTATTCTCATCCATATTATTCTTCTTCTTGTTCGATGTCTTCATTACTGAATGTCGTGTCTGTTTTGATGAGCCACTGCTGCCTCCCCGACGAAACTTCTCCAGACGCTTCTTTCCTCTAATTATATATTTACATAGTTTAAATTATCAATATGATTTTGGGTCATTTTTATTAGAAAATAAAGTTCAAAATTGAATTTTTGAAAATAAAATTCGTATTTGTCAAGTATTTTTGTAAATCATGAAATGTAATGAAATATATAATTAAAATGTTAAATAAAAAACACAATTTTGTTTGATTCCACTATTTATTTTCATATATTAGTAATCTGCAACGAAGACAAGGACTCCCTACGGCAAGCTATTTTCGCGTTGAAGCACCAGGTACAGAAAGGATGCCTAGTGCTGAGTCTTAATAAAGCTGTTTATGTTTTGCAATGTTCCTCACACTGAAACTGACCCGATTATATTCGATGGGTAGCAAGTCACGAGATGTGATAAGTACAAGTACATATCTCGGGAACATGAGACAGAGGGCCTGGAAATCAACATTCAGCACCGTAATGCCGCAGCCTGGCTTAAACGGAAAGAAGTGACTGGTGTTATCTGTGACAGGCGAATGTCAGTGAAGATGAAACGCCATGTCGACCGGTGTTGATATCGAGTTCCCGGCAAAAGGCTAAAAGTTTTGAATATATGCAAATGCACCATTTTTTTATAAATGAAAAAAATAATGTCACATTATTGACAATAACTTCTCAATAGAGAAGAAGTTGGGATATTATAGAAGAACCAGGAACTCAGGCACCTACAGGTCTTACGACCTGTCATCGGCTGGTTTATGTGATCATTTTATGCACTTGCGCAACGTTCACCGATTATGCCTTTATTGAGTTCTCTCATCAATGTAATTTTTGAAAGTTTTGTATATTTGAAGAAGTGTAAAAATTTCACCTGAATAATACGAAATTATACTATTGCCATCTATGAGGTAACGAAGAAACCTTTTTGTAACGCCATCTATTGAGAAGTTGATTTATTTGTAAACAATGAAAGCAACAGTCTTCGTCTGTATTGAGATGTTATTGTCAGTAAAAATATCATTTGACTCCCGACAGGGAAAAAAAATCCAATGTTTACGTAAATGCAATTTAAAAATATATATATTCTATGTGACAGTATTCTTATAGTCAAAAAAACAAATAAATGTATAGGTACAAATAATAATCTACTGATCTAATTCATCTCTACAATAAAAATAAGAATCTTTACTATAAATTAATTTCTAAATATATTTATTCATCTAAATTGAATCCGATTTTATATGAATATAAGTTATTATTAAGCGATTTTCTCATCGTTATTCGAGTTATAATATGAAGTCACACTATTTCTTGAGTCCATGATCTCTCCTCCCCACAGAATCCCACCACATCCGGACTTGGCAGTTTCTTGTCTCCCCGGGGAGATGGTGGTGAAGTGTCATCATTGAATACATTTTACAAATGAACGTGTGTGGACGTGCTACATAAGGCGTCATGATTAATGGATTTTACATTACCAATTTATGAAGGTTTTTTACCCTCGAAAACATCCTCATTCGAAACACATCTTTGTGTTTATTTTAAGTTCAGCATAAAAATATGTACATTATTTATACAAAAATGATCTTGAGTGCTTTATTTATAAAAATCATAAATATGAATAGTTTTTTTCTCAAGTATAAAACGGTGTTTCTATACAAATTTCTTTGGCTTAAAAATTTTCTTTTTCATTTTTAGCTTTTTGATTTTTAATTTAAATCTAACTGTGATTTCTATTTTGAAAATTATTTTTTAGAATATTCTTGTACGGCCCAACTAAAATCACAAAAATATTTATTTTCTCTATTGATAAAATGGTGAATCAAAGTGTTAAGCCAATATTCAAATTATATCGAACTAACGTCGGCGGACTAACGTGTTTTCCTTTGTAAACATAACGTGTTTTTTTTTCATGCCATGATTGTTCTAAATTGTCTAAGTTTATTTTTTTTAATATGTTCTTATTCTACTTTTGGAATTGGCATTCGTTGTTTTTTTATATTTTTTATAATATGTTTTATTTCTACTTTTTTGTATGATCATTTTTTTGTTTTGTGTGGATATAAATTTTCTTGTTGCGAGGGCATATTCATTGTGTTAAGAGAAAAAGATTATATTGATGGGTTTATTTATGCTGCATTATGTTTTATTTCTTATTTTGTAATTTGTTATCTCTAATCTGTAATGCTATTTTTGTGTGTGTTGCGTTAGTTGGCATTCACTGTTACAAGTAGGTATCATTATTTCAAAATGCTTTAGCCCCGGCACAGGATTTATACCTAGTGGGACATTGGAGTTAAGAATATTATCTGTCAATTACATAATAAATGTATGTATAAATAAAAATAAATAAATAGAAGGTTGGTAAAATTATTTTTATTTTATCGTGCTACCTACTCACCTTGTACCAAATGAATATTCTTTTGAATTTATATCAACGTTTTGTCTTAAATTATATTCATTTATCTCCCTTATTCAACTCTAGTTTTTTTAATGTAAGCCGATTTTTATTATATTTTATTTTTATTTATTTATTTCCATAATACATCAAATAATATATGTAATATAGCTTAACTTAAATATTACAATAGAATTAATTACCTCACGAGGCGATATGTGAAATGTGTTTAAATTTATTCTAATGTAATAATTCACCAATACGTGAATAGGTCATTTAAAAATGATTTTTTAATGCTGTCAACGTCAAATTACTCAGATATGCATTGTTTTAATAATATTTTAATTTGTGAAACCCAATACATGCAATGTTAGTTTTAGTTGAAATGAGCATGATTTTCGAAAACATCAGCAAATTTAAAAAAAATCCATCATAATTCATAAAAACGGATATTTTGAAATACTTTTAGTAATATGATATAGGTTTTGGTTATCATTAAAAAAATCTTCACTTTTTATAAACAAAATATTTTGAAACTGCCACATGTTTTTTTTCTGGTTTTCACTACCTACTTTCTTATTTCACAAGAATTCCACGTTTAAGATTTCTCGAATGTAAATGCAATGAATGAAGAGAACATTAGCAGAGCACACTCAAAATCTTAAAACGAACCGCAGGCGACATCTTAGCTTATTATTAATTCCCCTAACGATATGTTCCCGATGTCCACGACGTGTACTGGGATACAAACAAAAGTGTCTCAGTTGGCCCCTATCTTCCCTCCAACACACCACACCTACTTCCACTACTTTAGCTTTTTACTCACAACGGGGGGCTCTTTGTGTTTTCAAGACAATTGTATTTTTAGTACATAATAATATAATTAAAGCTGATTTAACAAGAAGCTGATTATTATTCTAAAACTAATTGTATGAAATTATTAAATTCAATATTTATACAGATTATTTATTAGAAATATTTGCCTGGCCTAGTGAGGTGGTTTAAACCAACCCAATTTATTTGTTATGTTACCTACTTATATAAAATAATGTAATTTTTGGTATATGTAATAAAAAATTTAAAAAAAAATTTGCTTTATTTTAAATTGTTTTTGTTTTGGTTTCCTTTATTTTCATCGTTTTTGTTTTGATTTATTTTATTTTTATTGCTTTGTTTTGAATTTTATTTCTCTTGATTTGCATCAATTTAATTGTTTTTGATTTATTTTATTTTCATTGCTTTGTTTTTAATTTTACTTCTGTTGATTTACATTATTTTTATTGTTTTTGTTTTGGATATATTATTATATTCATTGTAAAATGGTATTGTATTGGATATTTGTATAATTTGATTGTAAATTTATTGCGCGAGAACGCTTGCACTAACAAACTGTCTAAACAGTTTGTTGTAAAAATAATATATTCTTACGTAAATTTTGAAAAAATATTAAAAAAATCTATTTATTTCTTTTCGATGGTATTTTTACTATTTTGTATCTTATATCTACTCTATGTTTTGGATAGAAATAAATAAATAAACACCGACACGACCTAAAACTATTAATCCATTAATATTCATATCCCGTGTGTGATTGTGAAAACTTTTTGATAAAAATCTAAATTAAATTGTGAAGATGTTCGCGTTTTGCAACATGAAGGTATTTTAAAATAAATAACAAGCCATCTAATCTACATCCAAATCTTGTAGTTTCAAGGGAACGTGGTGTTATGCTGTTTCAAAGGTCGCATTATTTTCCGAAGCAAAGATCCTGCATCGCATAAGTACTGGGTGATTATAAAAACAATACGCGACCGACTATCCAAGTTTCCTGTTATTGTTTGCCAAGACAATCCCGCATGTTAGATAATGCGTCCGGTGAAAACTTCTCCTCAAAGAGATTTTGGTTTTACATAGGAGGTATGGGGGTGCACCAGAATAATTCCGCAATGAGAGGGAGGATAAGACTTTTCCTTACACTCGCCCAGTGCAGGCAAACATGTAGTATGTGAATTTGAAATCGAATATTTTGATAATTGCACGTACATACGTAAACATTGGATTTCTTTCCCTGTCGAAAGTCAATATTATTTTATGACATATTTTTCACATCTCAATTGACACGAAGTTTATAAACCAATTTCACAATAGATGGCGTTACAAAAAAGTTTCTTCGTCAGTTCATAGATGGTGATAGTGCTTCAGCTTATTTTCGAAAGAAAAGATTTTCATGATCAACATTTTTGTAGAACTATCAAAAATTGTAAGGATAGGGAATTCAATACAATGACATAACCAACCGATGACAGGTAGTAAGCCCTATAGGTGCCTTGAGTTCATGGTTTTCCTATAATATTCCTAGTCCGTCTCTATTGAGATGTTAAAAAAATGTTATAAAATGTGAATTTTAGTTTTGTCATTGCGAAAGTTGTATATAATTCAGTGGGTGCAAAATCAACATTTGACTTCTAAAGTATCCAAGGTATTTTGTTTTGGCATTCGGGACTCAATAAATCATACCATCACGGCATATCCCACAATCCGGGGTTACTAGCGACAGGTGTCTCTACACACCTGTCTCGGCATTCTTGTCGTGCAGTCAGTGGTGAAACTCATTACTGAACTTTGTAAGATATTATTGCTGTCTGTTGTATTTTCGATTACCCCGCTCTTAAACGACGATGATTGTAAAGAGCTGAACCACTTTTCTAAGCCGGTGTCTCATAACTGTTAGATATTTGACTTATGAGCCACATTTTTCGGATTTAATTCTCAGCGAAGACACTTTTTCGGTTTTAATTTCCGGCGAAGACAGTTTTTCGGATTTAATTCCCGGCGAAGACAGTTTTGCAATATGTGCTCAATTTGGATTCATCAGATGATTAACACCGTAAGTCACAAATTAATATGATATTGATATTTGATGAACTATCTGAGAAGCAATAAAATACAAAATTATATTGAAAAAATGTATTTAAAAAAAATATTTTTGACATAGGTATCTAAGTATTGACTTTATATATTGGAAAATCCAAGGAAGTGTCAGTGAAGTGAAGTGTCAACTACATAATTTTAGCGCAATTTGCTTGCACTAATCATACGATATATTCATTGAATCTTATGCAGTTTTGTGTACTTATTAAAACCACGAGTCTAGGCGTTTTAGTATCTTGAAACACCTCTGTTTATCTGAGCTGTGAGTTCCATGGGTAATTTCTGCGTTAGTAATATGATCACGCGGGGCACTGTCAGGTGGTCACGCGCCCACCTGGCGAGTTGTTTGCTAACTTTCCCGCCTGGAGATGCCTTGCATCTTGAAGAGAGACAAACTATATACTAAAGAGATGACAGAGTCTACTTAACATATCCATCGCATCATTGAATTTTACGTCTTTGTATGTACATGGAAAATAAATAATTATGTACCTAGGTAATATTATTCGAACGAAAAAGAGCTGAAACGATCATAAAAACGATCGTACGCATATAGAAACTTGTATAAAACACCTTTGAACTCAAATTATCATAAATACAATACAAGTAAAAAAGAAATGATTCGTCCACCTGGGCATAGATTAAGCAAGGTGTCAAAGAGTTTTATTTGTATGAGCGTACGACTATACAACAATCTTCCAGCAAATATGAAATCACCGGATGCTTTGGGTTTCAAGAGAGAGGCTAAAAAGTATCTTGTAAACAATGCTTTTTACTCTACTGACGAGATACTAAACATCAATCTAACTAATCTGTGATATTTATGAACAATAACATACTAATTAATTAACTATTATATAGGTAATGTGTATTTGTTTGGTTTGTCATCGTTGACTTTGTTCTGGGAAAATTTCACGAACTCGTGGCAGAGATGTATTGGACGTGTGTGACGTTGCTCCGTCCTGCTGGAACCATGTTTTTTGGTTATAGCCAGTTTTCAGTTCAGGCACCAAGAAAACGTCTAACGTCTCCACATAACGCTCTGAATTCACTGTAACTGCACGCCCCCTTTCGTCTTCAAAAAAGTAAGGGCCGATAATACCTCGCGCCGACATCGCGGCCCATACGATCTCTTTAGGCGAATGAAGGGGTTTCTGATGCTTGCGTTTTGGATTCTTTAAAATAAAAAATAATGGACATGAAGAAACAATGTATGATACATAGAAATATGAGATACATTCACATGTGTTCTTGATTAATTTGTACAGGAAATTCACTGATTTCTTTTAGGATAGTGAGAAACCAACTATTCAATTGAATAAATACAAATGTCATTAATAAAATAAAAGTTAATTCGTTAATGAATAAATGACTTACGAAAAGTCTTACGAAGAAAATATACAAAGTTAACACAGAAATTACATGAGACAACTTTCTCACGACTTTCAACGATATACATTAGACAACTTACACTTACACACTTGATATTCACATTCCTTTGTATATTATTCCTTATTTCTTTCACTATATTATAAATTAAAAAAATAACATATATTTGCGACGTGGCTATTCCAAATTCTAGTAATATTATAAAAACTTTTGATGAAAAAATTAGAAAATACACCGCTTTTGGTAATGAGATTAAAAGACTTTGGCATTCTCGTAAAATAATAATATTACCGTTCATTATTTCAGCCACTGGCATTATTTCAAAATCGTTAATCCGTAATTTAGAAATTATAGATTTATCGAAAAATTTAATCATAAAAATGCAAAAAACGGTAATTATGAATACATGTAGAATCGTTAAAGATTTTTTAAACGTTAATATTCGGGAATCAGTAGGGTTGTTAGGTAGTATAGAGACCTCCTCAGAGCCTAATCCTTTGATATGTTAAGTATCTGGATGGGTGAACTATTCCCAATTGAAAGCTTGATGATGCGTTTGTTGCATTTTATTTTGCTTTTTTTAAATAATTTACAATTTACGCATTGATCTGCTAATTCTTTTGAGGAAGTGTATAATGGTAATAATAATAATTGAGTGTTTTTATTTGTAGTGCTTAATTGTTATTAATAATATTAGTAAATCGGCCAGAGCCGTAAAAAATAAAATACATACCTACATCATGACAAAAAATAATAAAAAAAGTATCACCTCAGAACAGACCTAGGTCTAATGTTTATAATATTTAAAATACCGAATGTTTAAATTTATTTTGTAATGTGTAATTTTCCGAAAATCAATAAAAATAAATAAATTAATTAAAAATGAAGTCGGGATTTTCTTAGAAATGGAATTAAAGAATTGCATGATAGTGTGAGCAACGATTTGAAACAGAGAAACATAAAAATGTAGATGAGGCGACGAATGCGTGTCAATACAAAAACATGTGGTTCTAGGTTCTTCCTGCCTGCCTCATGAGGGTGTGTTTTTTTTTACTTATTGTTAATTATACACAAACATTTATACATAATTAGGTTAAGGAAGTAACGCCCCACTAGTTTAAGTAAGTAACCTGTTCTGTTTGTGTATATATATTTTTATTAATATTAATTCAAAATATTATTCAAATAAAATTAATTATTCAAGTAAGGAGCCATCTTGTCCTGCCGATTCCCCACAAGCATCCCGCCTTTCCTTCCCACACCTCCTTCATCCATTTCTCCCGCGACCCATCCCGTCTAAGATGTTCTCCTCTTTGACCCTCGGCCGCAGAAACTTGCAACACGGAGACCACAGGATCTTGGCAGCCGCAACATCCGCCCGCATGCTGCTGCAGATGTCCAGAACCTTGGAATATCTCAACTAACACCTGTGGGGATAGACTTGACTGACTTTCCTTTCGTCTCCTTTGTATAACCGGATCCCTTTGTCGAATTTATTATTATTCAATTTCTTTCAATGACAACCCATTTTTACTAACAATAAGAACTGAATGTTTAAATTGTGTTTTGCTAAACAGCCTTCAAAATTTAATTCATAAAAGTCCACAAACTATTTAATTTTATACCTGAAAACGAGAATGACCAAAAATGGCTAAATATTTTTTTGAAAAATATGATAGTATTATAAATTTTGTATTTCTAACGTTAATTTATTTATAGTATTTTACAAAGGACAGCACAAGGTACATGCATACAATTATAAAAAGGACATAAGCAAAAATACAATTAAGACATGTACGTCTTACGTACTATACCTAATATCAAAAGAAGATAGTAAAAAAAGTGTGAATAAGTGTGGGTGCGCGCATGAGAGATAGTAACAATATGTATGTGTGTGTGAAAAAGAGATAGGTACCTACAGAAAGAGTGTGTGTGCGTGGGTGAGAGTGGGTGTGCAGTGTGCATGCTTTGAATCTACTTCTTGTGTCATATCAGGTCTCCCCGACGCGTCGTTGACGACCATCATACAGAAAACCTCCCTGTCCTGTGCAGCGCGAAACAGCTCCTCCACAGTTCTTATACCGGTCTATTCGCAGATGTTTCGTAGCCAGGAAAACTGCCTTCTTCCGACCCCTCTACTTGAATGCTTTGAATGGTTTCATATTTTTTATCGTAATAATCAAAAATTGTCTCTATAAATATTTACTTATGAAAAATAATAGATAATATCGATAAATTATTTTCATACTTTTATTGCTCTTCAAAAATGCATTAAATTGTGATTTTCATTACAAAAAGAAACGTCTTCAAATTCGAGTTATACAAGTGGAGTGAATTTTTTACTTTTTACCTTTGAAACAGCATACATCCGTTTCTTGACAAGTTTTGACATAAGGATAAACGAGTGGGTTGTGGCCAACGCTATACAACTCACTACTAAGTTACTCCACAAAGTATTCAAATTTCAGCATTTTTGTGAAATGAATTATTTTTGATTGAAATATTTTATTATGAAATCTAAATAATTATTCAAAGCAAAATTTTAAGTTTCCTGAGTTTGGGGTTACTTTGAAATATTTGGCTGATCAGATATCCTTCAAAATATTATGTGGTCTAAGCCAGTATTAAAATAAAAGAATCGAATGAGTACTTTAGTCTCAAATCGATAAAGTAGAATAAACACGCCGTACATAGCATAGCACATAGTACACAAAACACACACAGATACATTGTGATGAAATTTTCTGAAAACAATCTCACCATGATACTTGTTGATAATTTGCAATAAAAAATAAACTTAAAAATTGCGAATTCAAAACTCTCCACTATATCTCAAGTTAAAAAGTAGAAAGTGTTTAAGTTTACAAGGTTCTTAAAACTGTTTTGCTCAACCGATTAGTCAAAGTATTAAAATCAAATCAATAAATCAAACTTTTCAATAATGTCTCAGAGATCACTTCGGTGTTGATAAAAGAGAGTGTCCTTGTTGAAGATAATAATAATTATGCAGTTGATTTTGAAACTTTCATAAAGCACTCGAACGTCACTCCCGCAGTTGAGAACTGACAACGAACTGTGATGTCATCGAGAATGATGATGATGAAAAGACGATTGAAGAGATGGATGAACGAGGAGGTAGTACATGGGACTAGAACCCTTCTTCAGACAGGATAATTCAATTTCGGTCAAGTACCACCGAGGGCTGCGTCGCTTTGATGAAATATGCTAATTTCAAATGCTTGAGGAGAATTAAAGAATCCCACCTAATTTCTGTTTGCTATTGATTTAATATTTAAGTTATTCACTTTGATACGCGATCGTTTTACTTTCGTAAAATAATTGTGATAATCAGATTTTTTTCAGAAAGATCAGATTATATCTGAGACAAACTCTTTTTACAATTTTCTCAAATTTTGTAAATTTGTATATCTGATACTAAGACTTCATTAGATTTTGAAGGATATCTGAATAGTGCTTCTCATTTTTTTAACTATCAAATATTTCAAAGTGACCCCAAGCTCAGGAAACTTAAAATTTGAATTTTTTATTATTAAATTGGTAAAAAGGCACATCAATTTCATAAAATGGCATTGAATCAAGTTTTCATAATAAAATATTTAAATAAAAAAATAATTTGACAAAATCATTTCATGAAAATACTGAATATTTTCCATACAAAATTTAAATACTTTATAGAATGACTTGTTAGTGAGGAATTTAGCGTTACCCACAGTCCACTCGTTTTTCATAAGAAGATATTTAGTTCACTGGTAACTTTTGTTAGATGTCACTCTTGTTTGATATATAGGTATACCATTGTTTTTATAATAAAAAAAACCTTTCGAATGATGTACATGTAACACTATATAAAACTGTTATGAAAACTATACTAAAACTATTTTTTTGGGGTAGATGTAAATATAATATACATACATATGTGCAATAACAATAATATCACAAATTCGAATGAAATATTTTGAATTTTTTTTGCTCTTCTTCTTCTAAATCAGCCTTCTTTCCTCCACTGCTAGGCCTCTAAGATAGGTCTCTTCCGTTTCCTTCCATCTTTGTTTGATGCAATCTGCATCCATTTTCTCCCCGCCGTCTTTACAATATCATTGGTTCACCTTTTTGGGGCCTGCCGTTGCCTCTCGTATTTGCCAATGGTCTCCATTGAAGGATTTTTGAGGCCCAGCGTTACCAACTTGTCTTGCGACATACCCTGCCCACTGCCATTTGAGCTTCGTTATGCGATCCATGGCGTTCATTATTTGGGTCTGATGCCTTATTTCTTCATTTCGGATTGTGTTTCTCAGACTTACTCCGAGCATGGACCTTTCCATGGATCACTGCGTACATTTCAGTCTTCTTCAGTCTTCTTTTAGTGAGAGTCGCTGTCTCTTTTTTTGCTCTATTGCCTATGAATTAGTCATTGTGCCTCATTACGTCATCAAATAAATAATAATTGATTAACTATTCATTAAATTTTATTCAAAACTGTTTCGCGCATGGATGTACCATCTCTCAGTTTGATTGAATAAATATTCACATTAAAAAATAAAAATATTCTGTTGTATGGTTGCTTTATTGTAACCTCTGTGTTGAAGTAAAAATATCTATACGCATCATTTACTTAATATGTACTCATAATTTTGTATACACAGATTCGTTGTTAGGTACGTATAAATTAAAATTGTTTTGAAAGCAAATAATGTGAACGGAAATATAATTTAAATCACAGGTAAATATAATATTTTGCCTGCGTACATGTTCACGACACATTACGTATGTTTCTAATCATCCAGTCAAGAAAATGAAATTTATCTTTTGGTAAAATGTTCTCTGAGGACGAGGGGACTTCTTGATATCAAAAATATAATACATGTTGGTACCTACAAAGCAAATATTATAACAGAATTTCTCTAAAGACTGTACTATTATGTTGAGTGACAAGAAGAAAACAAGAGACGATATTAATGAATACTTTTCTTATTATGATAAACACGGTATATTTTTAAACAGGTTTCACAGATCCTATTATATCGAACTAGATACTCCACTCTACAAACGGACAGTTAAAAGTTATTTCTTTTTGATTTATAGCTTGTTCAAAGAATAAAATATAATAATAATAATTGATAATGTGCCGTTTAGTGATACAAGATCACTCTATGGGCGCTATAGCTCATTTGTTGGCTCTACTAAACAAGGCAGTCTTTAGTAGTCTACCAAAGGTGTCAATGCTCTGAGCAGGTCTGAGCTCCACGTGTATCAAGGGGCTATTTATTCCACTTTGAAGGCCCGTTCACACTGAAACTGCGATTATAGTAAGCAGTCTTATTGACTCTGTCCAATTATTTTAAAAATTGGTACTCTGTGATCCAGATTATCTCAATGTAAGCTGTCTTCCTGATGGAAGATTCTTTTGACACAGTTCCCGAATGTAGTGTGGAGCCAAGTCGTTTAGAGCCTCACCACCACCAAATATAACTCACGTTTCAATATATTTCTATTTTTGCCGACAATTTATGCTGAATTTTTGTTTGTTTTTCTTATGCGACAATTTTTATTTAATAGTTTTTAAAGTACGTCTACTTCTAGATATAAATTATACCTAACCTTGTAATTGTATACTATTATAAAGTATTAACATACGTAGGTACCATAGACGGAGTTGAGCACCTACGGAAATTAAATCCAATACTTTGTTAATGTGTTTTGGTTTTCACGGATACGGGTTTAGGGTATGGTTAAAGCAAATAGCAAATATGGCCGACTTTATAAATTTTCCTTTTGATTATAATAATTTTAATATGCCGGTCTCGACACAACGCGTGTTTTTGATATTACAATTTCCTGTTTAAAAGTAACGGGAACATATTTAGGTACAAATACTACAAATATTAAGTATGGGTATGTAGAAAATGTAAGTATATTCAAGCATATTTCCAAATATCATTACCTTCTTTTCTATTGAAGGCGATGTTAATCGTATGTAGGTATGCAAAGGTATTTGCAAAGTATACTCAGAACACCCAATTTGATAAAACTTTTTAACGTGCCTCCGATATTATTATTTACTTTAAATGTTCAAATAGGAAATAGGTAGGAAGTCGATGTGAATATTTTGGTAAAATATTATTTGATCATTTTCTAGTGGTACTGTTTTTGCCTTATTATACACATAGGTACTACGTTGATCTAAATTACCTACGGCGCCCATTCTTCACCCACCCGATGACTAATCACAACTAAATTTTATGTTGATGTTAAGAGTACGTGATAAAATTAACAGTTCTCCATTTTTACAGTCTCACAGCATAACGGAACCAGCTCGTTATGAGAGTATTTTTATTTCTTGTTAAATATCAGATTCTCCCGACATTTTCGATCATTTGAAAGAAAACTTCTCTGTCTTGCGTGATGCAAAAAAGCTCCTACATATTTCTCAAACTAATATACTCACGAATTCGAATGTTTTTTTTGAGATACGAGAGCCTTCAGTCTTCCATTTGATGCCCATAGATTTAATAGTAGGTATATACTATGATAAATCCTTTTTGTGTGTGTGAATTTAATTTTTGGAGCTGACAGGCAGACAATTGAACACATAGTCAATGAATGTGCTCTCAGATCATACTGTGGTAACGCATCGGATTTCTTCACCCTTAGCGACGGAGCGATCGAATACGTCAGGAACCTGGACTTAGGAACTGGACAAGCAGGAATCTTGACCCTGCGCTCAACTTTAACATAATAATATCTATATATATTACTATAATCATAATATTCTAATTTGTGATGTACTGTGCTGCCATACGATAAATAAATAATGAGATATGTAGGTATAGACATGGTTACATTATGTAGGAAAAGGTTAATGGATCAAGATATTTTGTGATGGACTTTACATGTTTTATCTACTCGTATAATGTGGTAGATATTTGTACTGAAATCATGACTTATGTAGATCCTATCTTCTCTAGACAAAGAAAATTATTTAAGATAACACATGTTTTTGAAAAATCAGTTGATAGATATTTTATATTTGGTAGACAAAACGGCATTGTATGTAAATTCACAAACGGTTTGCCAGTTGAACGGGTTCGCCTCCACTCCTAGCTAGGGCATGGAGCATGGGGCATGGGTGCATTCATAGTTCGACAATAATATTGTAAAACCAGGACGTGGCAGAGTAAAGATGTGGGCAAAGATCAAAAGCTTTCTTACAATGATGGGTGGCTTGCACATAAGGAGCAAGGCTTAGCTTGTCCCCAGATAAGGGTAATCTTCGAGCCTCCCCAATCTTATAAAACTGCAACTGTACACGACGTATACTCTACTGGTTTTAATTTATTTGTAGACTAGCAACTGTTTTATGAATTATATGGATTTTTTTAAATAATATACCTAATATTGATTTTTATCGTTTTTTAACGCTTACATACATTAGCCGACTTTAATTAATGTGATGTTAAATCTTTAATTCGAATTTTAAATTATTTCCAATAATCTAATCTTGTTGAAATTTTATTAACCTACACAATTACTTCCGCTGACAATATTTACCGAAAAATAAATATATCAAAAGATTTAATAATATAATGCACTTAAAAGAAGAAATTGTTTTATTTCCTGGTTCTGTATAAAATGATGTTTCCAGAAATTATTTCAAATATTTATCCCAAAATTATAGAAATTATGATGACGTCATAAACGTGAATGCAAAAGTATTTTGTATCCGATAAATATTGCTGTAGCAAGTTTTGTGATTTTTTGGTGTTTGTGGAATGCAGATATGTAATATCAGAAATCGGAGAAATTTTTAAATATCTATTTATCACAGTGATATGTTATGGAAAGATATGCAACGCCATACAAATTATTCGCAAAAAAGTGCCGCGCACAATGTCTCACACTCGTTTAAAATAGTCACATTTTGTCCTTGTCTAATGCAAACCTTTCTGCGCTCTTTCTTTTTCTAACACGGCACCTGATAACAGGATAACAGTTACAATAGTTTACTCTCTCCATCCCTTTTGTTTGCATACGTTCGCTAATGTTTGCTAGGACACATGTTTTGATTAGGACTCATGTTTTAGTGTGCAGATTTTTGAATTCCGTTTGTGATGGTTTCCACCTAACTAAACTAAACAACGTCCTAAACTATTTTTCTGTGGATCCATAAACCTCCTAAACTAGCTAGCTAAACTACATATTAAAAATCTAACGTCTATTTCCTAGTACTATAGCTAATTTCCCTAACTAGTTTATTCTCTACCTGCAATGTAAATCTAGAATTTATTACATCTATTTGACTAGTTGCATGTAACACATGAGATCCAACTGTCGACAGCGATAGTATGTATAGTTGAAGAATAAGTACCAAACCCATAAATACAAATTATTTATTATTTTATGATATTTAGTTTTCTATACAACACATGTACCTAGGTAGTCAAGATAGGATAGTATGGAGGTCAGTCTTTTTTTCCTACCCGGAATATGAAAACAGCATGATGGTATATGTATATTGTATGTTTAGAGATGAAGTATCAAACTATTAAGTCTTCTTTGATATTGTGTATAGGTGACTACCATACAAATTGTATGAAGCGATGTCGTCACTAAATTAAATTTTTATAAAAATTGTTAAAAAAATTTGAGATGTCCTGCTACAATGTTAATATTTTTTATATAAAATTAAATTATCTAGTTGGGGTGTTTCGGCTTTTTTCGATATTTTTAAAAAGTTTGGAAATATAGGCAGTTAAACTCATAAATTTATCATAAAAAAAATACTTTTCTTAATAAAAAATGTTTGAGAAACCCTGGAATTTTTTTGAAAAAATTAATTTGAGATTTTGTATTTGTCTATGATTGTACCAATTATCAGCGTTCTAACTTTTATGGTTTCTGAGATATATGGAAAAATAAAGTAAAAATTTAAAAGTTGATAACCCCTGACTGAAACAAAAATTCAAAATTCTGAGTATAAAAGTTTTGTAGGCCTATAATTGTGTATATATTCTGAAATTTTGGGCTCTGTTAATTGAGCGGATCAAAAGTTATAAGGGACACACACACACACACACACACACACACACACACAGACACACACACAGACACACACACAGACACACGAAATGTTCTACTCCGAATTCTGAGTAAATCCGTCCATGGAACATATATGCTGCGAAGCCTCTAAGTTGGTGTTTTTTGACTTCAAAGTTGGAAAAGCCGTGAAAAAAGTAGACCTCTCCATACAATTCTCGCGTATTCTGGCTTGAAACATTGTCGATATGTTAAGAGAACAAAGTTCTCCTGAACAAATCGACAGTTGGATTAAATTCGTATAATGTGATGATAAAACTTCGATTTACAACTCAAATTATGTAACTTAATTGTTACTCAATTTGATTGATATATGTATATTAATATACCTACAGACTTAATAAATTTTTCTTTATAATAAAATGAATCCTTAACAAATCCATTTTCTTATTCTTCTATATATAGAATACAGTGTATTCATATACCTACAGAATTAATAGGATGACGAAAAATTATCATAAAACAAGTTTATATGATTCTCATAAAAAAACATAAATAAAATTCAATAGAAAACACGATATATGCTTCTTAACGCTTTTTCGCACTCATGGAGATTAGTAATTAACGAAATTCAATTTTCCTACCTTTTCGTATACCCTGCTGTAATGAAATCACATCAAAACAATACCAAAATACATTATATAACAACGGACAATATTTATATGCAATCGACAATCTTTCCATGAGTGTGACGTAAATAGTTTTATATCAATTTTTGTTAGGTGTCCAATATATCATTATAATGTTAGTTTTCAGGACACGAATTTTCCTTCTACAGTAACAGATTGAAACATGAATACTTTGGTTATCTTTAGATGATATAATTATTTCAAGACATGTAGATTGATACTTTGATTACCATTAGCAAGTTCTAAGTGACATTTTAAGGTTCTAACAAAATAGACTAATAAATTATTGTGTTTTCACTCGATTTTCATACATCGTCTGACATTTTAAGGTTAGGGAAATTCAGATTTTCAAGAAATCATGCAAATTTTCGTGCTTCATGCAGATAAAACGAGCACCTATACCCGCCCGTTTCCATCCTGGTCAACCATTTCAAATTACTTCCAGGTCCGAGTGCACTAAATTACGATTAATAAACTACCTGTAAAACATGCATTACTGTATATTAAAATCAATAAATCTAGATATGATAATATCTAAGGTATCCTCTGGGACCTCATAGTCTAGTGAGAGTCTCTAACCATCAACCACATAAAAGATATATAAACGACGAATGGACCTGAGACCAATCAGGTTTTTAGGTAATTAGGACAAAGGTATTACCGATTTTAGTATTATATTTGATTAGTGAAGTATTTTACTTACTATGGTCGATAAATAAAATACTGGAATTAAGGACAGGAAATAATACTTATTAATTTTTCTACGAGATAGGATAACTTATCAATTTAACATGCATTTATAGGAAAGGAATTATTGAGTTTTGTTAGTATTATAATGCAATAATTAGTAATTTATATAAAGAAATAATTTATGAATTACTAAATTCTACAAGCAAGCAACTTTTATAGGATTAAGATGGAAAACAAGTTTACTCAATTTCACTCTGTCAGTTATAAAACACAATACTTCAAATATAAAGACAATAAAATATAGAAATTTTTCTAATAGGTAATAATGTTTAAAATAACATTATGTTCATTCAGGTGTACGTGAAGGAAAATTCAAAATAGTTAAAAATGATTACATTCTCTAATTTATATTCAATTTTTCATGTATTATCATCTTGTTACACCAAAAGAAAAATTATTCATAAATTGTTATTGAAAATAAGAAAAAAAAACTTATCGACTCCTGCGAAGCTCAGGTGGGATTGCGCCTTCCAAAATATCACTATTTTGTTTAAATATTTATCGACCGAAATTTTGTAATTTTAAGATAAAGAAAAAAATAAATATATAAAATAAATATGATTTAGAGTTCAATGATGATCATCCCCGTTCCACAAATAAACAATGATTATTAAAAGATAATTAATTTAATTTATTTTAAACGAGCTAATTATTAATGAATACTGTAGTACTGGTTTAGAGCAAAGACAAAGAAACATTTAATGAATCGAAAGGAGCACCGCGCGTACTCCTGATATTCGACAAAATCCACCAGTAACTGTCCCCGCCACCCACTAATCAACGTATTTAAAACCAAATTTCTCTCCCTCCCCTTCTAGATATCCTAAGACAGTTCCCATATGTATCTTGGACTCGTGTCAACCTACCTAACGAATAGTTCAAAGCTTCCAACAATGACACCATAATATATTCCATATTAGTTTAGAAAGTAGATATTATAATATTCTTCACCAACTTCAACAAAGAACTCCCATAAAGTGTACAATTCCAATTCAATATTATCAAATACATATATTTATCATACGTTAATAATAATAATAATATATATACACATATGTGCATATTAAAATTATAAAGTCATCACATTCCTCCCCTTGGAAGGCGATTTTCAAATCAAATAACTACCCCATTGTATTTTATAATCGTCTTACATAATAAAATATAAATTTTAATCAGAAAAATGATGAAAAAGACGACTCGAATACCACAAACAATAATAGATTATATGCACCATATGAGAAAACAAATAATAAATCGAATCAAATAGAGTCATCACACGTTGCATACCTTACCATAACATATCACTGATTTATCATTGGTTGAGGAGGCCATGACTCATACTGGGTTCGATACAGATGTTTGTATGTGTGAATTGTGATATCCTCAAACTTTACCCACTCTTACAATTAAATATCAAATAACAAGACAAATAAGTTTATTTTTAATTTTTTTCAACATCACTATGTTAAATGTTGTAGAAAGTTTCGTGTAGAATGGTAGAATCATATATGTTTGTAGGTACGTAAAATATATTTTTTGTATTATAAATTTAATCAGAGCATCATTAATTTACACTTTACCTTCACAATCCTTTCGGTTCCTGTTAAATTGTAGGTAGGTACATTCTTGTAAGAGTTAGTAGATATCTACCTTCCATGGCGGTTTCCCCTGCAGAATTTAGAATCATTGTCAATATTACAAGGGACTAAGTGAAATTGCTGCATATCTACTTCATTCTTGCCACGTTTTATTTTTGATCTTATCTTAAATTTTAAAATATACGAATTTGTCATTTTTTTCTATCATCATTTCGCTGGTTCTTCTAGTATATGTATTTTTTTCTGAAAAGCCCAAAATAAATTGTAGTTATGTTCGATAAACGACATCATTTAATGGACACTTCCCTATTAACCTACGAAAACTCATATTTTTCCTAAATCCTGTGTTAAACTTCAATTTTAACGGCTATATACATTATCCAAATTATTATTAATATATCGCAATTGTGCATAATATATGTTTTGTTCAATTGGGTTTTTCAATAATATATTTATTACAAAGAATTTATATCAGTTTTTTACTATTTAAATCGGTCCTTGCGCTTACTTGTACCAACGAAGAATGTCATGAACGTTTGGCAAAAGATTAGTTTTTTTAGTAAATATTTGTAAACAAGTTAAATTCTCTTTTAAGTAACATTCATTCAACGGCCAATTTATTCAATCAAATTCGAGTAAAATTCAATGGTATATGAATATTCAATAATTTCATATGTTCAACTACGTGACGTTTTCTTAAAAATGTTTTTTTTTTGTTTCATATAAATTGAACAAAAAATTATACTTGAGGTTTCAAATAAAAAATTCAAGGCATTTTATCGGATCAGATACAAAACATATTTAGTATACCTATTTGATATAATTTGGTATATTTTAATACACTACAACTTAATTTGCTCTCTCTCTCTCTCCCTCTCTCTTTCTCTTTTAGTTATCCTCTGATATTCCCCGTCACTTTCCTATCCCACTATCCTTTACCATCTCCTAATCATTATTTCTTTGCATTTTTTCGCTTCTGTTGTGTTGAATATAAAAAAAAACAGTGGATGTACATAATTGGATTGCAGACCTAAATATAAATTGAAGCACTTAGTATATATATTTTAATGAATGTAACCTGTTGATCTGTGTATACCCCCAATAAAATAAAATAAAATATAGTCATACTGGCCGGAAGATCTGCCAAGAGAAGGAGGGACAGATGGAACTGCTCATCCCAGGACCGTCCACCTTCGCACAGATAGGTCAAACAATGACATAATGCACGACGAAGAAGAAGAAGAATAGTTATATCAAAACTTTTTGCATAAATCTTATGTCATGTTGGTAGATATTTGAGATATTCAATGCAACATTATGTAGTTATGGTGACATTCAAATCATAATACCTCGAGATTTTAATCAAAGCTGTGAATGTGTCTAGTATGAATACCCTAGCAATTTAGCGTCATCTTTTGCATACGTCGCATAGATTTAATCCAATATATTGCTTAGGGAGACCTACCCACAGATATCTTTAGGGCAACGAGATCCTGGCTACATAAGATGTTTTCTAAACCCCCATATTCCCGTCTTTAGCCTCGGTACTTCTACATAACCCTTCTAATGGATATATTGGCGGCATTTCACAGTTTATCTAAATGTTCGTTCAGAAAGTGCTCATATCACTTTTGTGTGTTTAATATCAAAATTATCATATTACTAGTTGCATGTATAAACACTTGAGCTGTGAATTGAGCTGATCAAAAGTTATAAGGGACGCACAGACACACAAAAAACACACAAAATGTTCTACGTCAAATTCTGAATTCATCCAAATATATAGAACATATATGCTACGAAGCCTCTAAGTTGGTGTTTTAGGCATGCAAAAAGTCCACTGCACCATACAACATGTTCCTTCATACACGCGTCTTAGCTTAATACTGTCAATTCATCAAGAGAATTAAATTCTCCTGAACGAATTGACAGTTGGACAGCATTAACTGTGTGGCTATATTACTCGACATCGGGTATAACTAACTGTTTATACGTACATTTAAAATGTGTTATTAACACTTCCTTTTTTAATAAATTTTTTTTATCAAAAACTAAAAATAATGTCTTAAATGTTATTTTTTTTTTGAAAATCCCTTTCTACGTTGTTTGCCCATGTGATTGCCATTAGGCTAATAATACTCTACAAAAATTATTTAAAATAATTTATTCTACGATCTTGTGAGGACTATTATTTAATATTTCAGGGTTTGCACTTATTTTAGCCCCCAATTTTGAAATACATACAAATTGGCTTCGGTATGGGTGCTGTTGACGGTGTGATATTGGTGGGTGCTAGCAACTATCTTCTTATCTCGCACACTCTTTCCCATTCAGTTTACCTTTCCTTTCTTCTGTGACCAATAATTTCTTTTTTATGCATTTTTTCCTTTTTAGTACTTGTTGAATTGTACAAAAATATTGTTTGTATTAAATTACGCTTTCATTTAATTCAACTGATCTGTAATTAGTTTATAAAATCAGTTAAAAGAATAAATACATACAAACACAATGGTGCTTGTTTTTTTCTTCTATTCTGTTAACTTACAAAAACGCTAATATTTTATTTATTCATCATAATAAAATATCGGTATTTCCGGCATTATGATCAAGCACTTACACATTATAAAATAAAATCACTGGAAGACCGAAGGATAGTTATTGATCTGGTCTACTTGTACAAAATTTTAAATAATATAGTCGATAGTAGTGCACTCCTGAGTGCAATCCGTTTCCACTGTCCATCTAGAAGCAACAGAAATAAAACACTATTTTATATCGAGTCCTGTAGAACAAACTATATATTAAACACATTTGTCAATAGAGCGTGTATTAGTTTCAATAATAACTGTATGACCAATACAAGGATATACCTGTTTTCATCAAACATTGCATCCTATAAAAAAGAACTGTTAAAATCAATAAATGGATATATAGTCTAATTAAGATGCCTATATTCTTGTGAAAAATCTAAATATATACTATAGAAAAATTATGGAAAAGTATATATAAAACCTAACAAGTAAAATGTTATGGCACTGAAATAATATATTATAAACAATAAATTCATTGAACTGTAAACATAAGCGAATGAAATCACAATTTGAAATAATCTGCGAGTTAACAAATATTTTTAATAACGTATTTTAAGATATTTACAAAAAAAGATGACAAATGAACAGTGCGTAAATGTTTTACCCTAGATAAAAAAATGTACATAAAATATTTGTATGTTATGTACTTTTATTTGTCTCTATTTGTTGCTAAAAATAAGGAAATAGATATCATCTCCATCTCCATTATCACTTGAAATATTCTTTTTTCGTATTTATTGAGAATTTTTACCGAATAAACAATATAAAATGTAACTAATAACTAGGAAATACTGTAATTGGCGATATAAATAAGAAAATTATTTACTGTATACCTATAAATGTTTGTAAACAGCTGTTGTATTTCTTAATAAAACAAAATAAAATAAAATAAAATAATATATTAACAAAATGTTATCAAAATTGTAATCGTATTTCATTTCTTTATCAAAATCTTTTATCAAATTTGATATCAATGTAAATTGGATGTGGCTAAAGATATATTAATAATATTCATGTTGGAGAACTGTACGTTGTAGGTACCTCCTAAAACCAACAACCATCCCTTTACAAGTTCCTCCCGATAGGTTTTGTATTAAAGACTACAATAGTTAAAGAAAGGAAGATGTTATGCCCATTTGCATTCACGCCGTCATAAATTATGACATTATTTTAAAAGAAGACCTACCTAGCTAAAATATTTACTTGTCGTTTTCTTAGTAAAACTATAAATCATCTCAGAATTATAAGGTAATTAAGAATAAGCCTTAGCCATTTTAATGGGTGTGCCAGCCTTGTGTTTAAGAAGTTTAAAATGAATTGCAAAACATATTTGAATAATATTCTACTCAAGTACATCCATTTTAATATTAAGTTTCTGCCCCGTAAAGGAGGCAGGCACGTTATACCTATTTAGAACAAAATCTGAAAGGGTAATCATGAATATAATAAGTAGGTACCTACTTATCTTCACGAATTTCTGTAAAAAAATAAATAAAATCTCTAAAAGATGAATATCTACCATGAAACTTTTCAAAGGAATATCGTACACTTGTAATTTAGGTTTTAATATTATAAACAATAATATTTTTTTATAATAATTACATTATTGGCAATAAAAAAAATTTCATCATAAAACAATAAGTTTTTATGACAAATTTTTACTTTCTCAATAGAAACGTAGTTGGAATATTAATTATATGCGAACCGGTAAAAGTAAGGCACCTACAAGGCTTACGACCTGTCATCGCCTGGTTTACGTGGTCACTTTATGGGCTTGCGCAACCTTCACCAACTATGCATTTTTATTGAGTTTTTTAGTTTTTTTTTACCAATCCAATTTTTGAAAGTTCTATATATATTAATCAATATCCTTTCACTTAAGAATAAGCTGAAAAACACCACCTCCATCATTGAAGTGACGAAGAAATTTTTATATTTTTAACACCATCTGTTGAAAAATTGGTTTGTGTTTGTGAACAATGAAAGCAACAGTCCTTATACATGACTCCCGACAGGTTAAAAAATCCAATGCTTGCGCATATTTTATATAAATCGAATATTTTTATATACAACTATAGAATGTAAATAGTTGCATATAAAAATATTCGATTCGATATGTTTATAACACGTTTGAATACAATTTAATATTAATAAATTTGAGTCCATTATTAATGCATTAATATACTTTCATATTTTCGATCGTCCAAAGTAGTGTTGAATTATAAGCAATATGTCCATTTATATCAGTGTAGAATAAACAGTTATAAGCAGTTCTGCGTTTTCTGCGAACTGCCCAAGTAAGAATTATGTTATTTAATAACAAACACAAAACATATTTGTTCACAGGTGTATACTTTAGGACAAAAGTGTATTTTATAGGGATGTACCCTACCTACTTTAAAAACAACGTGCCCATAGATTGTGTTTCGCGCATTTGGACATTTAAATTGCTTTCCTAAATGTGCGAGTCTTAAAATTTTCTTCATTAGCGAACCAGACAAAAAATAATATGTGAAATAAATCATTTTCGCTCATAATGTAGGCTGTGGATATGTTAGACCCTCGGGAGTAAATGGTTATAGTGGTGTGGGGTTAGCAAAAGGCTTCGGCGGGGTCATTCATTAATTACATCCATGGAGGGGTCCTATGGAAGCCCACACGGGTGTAAGGAACACATAGCCTTGGGCTTTCTTGGGCTAGTTTGTCTAGAGAAACTCCAAGGTGTGGATTTTCAAAGAACATTTGTAAAATATCATCTACTCACATTTTTTTTTCTTGAGGTTCTTGTGAATCAACCATTTACACGGCATTATAACATACTATAGGGCGGTTTGTATTTGACAAAACCGCATATTATGATTATGCTCGAATTTTTGCAGAGCGCAAGGTCCATGACTTTGCCGATCTCCAAAGACAGAAGATAGCTGATGCAAGAATAAAGATGTGGGGGTCTAGCACTTTCATTGTTCAAGTATGTGGCTTGACTCTCCAATTCTCAAGAAGCCGGGCATCAATTATGCAGTGACATAAGTGATTTCAATAGATATTTTTATAGTTATATTATTACGGTTATATACAGTTCAATAATTTTGTATTTTTTATTTTTATTTTTCTTCTCTACTGGCAATCATAGCCATGGCTCTAACACAGGAGGCAAACGACATACCACTGTTCCACGACGTTATAATAAAGTTAATGCTTAAGGCCCTTGTATAGGTAACCTGGGTATACGGATGTACGCAAAAATGCATACTTAATTACCTTCTAATGTATGAAACAGGAAAAAAATATTGTATATCACCTGATATGTGATATACAACATTTTATCGAGCAAAAAAGGTTCAATTTAGAGGTTTTTTTTTTAATGGCAAGGATAGTTATTAAGATATTATCATAATAAAAATCTCAGCCGGTACATTTTCATATTCTCTTTCGATTGAAGTTAAAATCTAACTCATAGGCCTTGTATTTTTTTAGTTATTACAACAAAAAAATAAAAAAGTGTTTTACTAAAACTAATTTTACAAAAAAAGTATCAAACAAATTCAAATTTGAAAAAACTCGTGCAATAGAATAAAGATGTAAATATTAACTGTTCCTTATTATTTCAAAGAAGTATCTTTTGAGGGTAGGTACTGGGGAAATTATTTTCAAAATATATTATACATACATACATACATACATACCATCACGCCGTTTCCCTATTTGGGGTAGGCAGACAGAACCGAACGCCACACTCTTCTATCTTGACATATACCTGTTTTGCCTCATTTACATTCATACATCGCATCATGCATGCTCTCCTATTGTTCTGACTTCGTATGTTCCCCTCTTTCAAAATCTCATTTATATGATCATGCCAGCTCTTTCTCGGTCGACCCTCACATCTCATTCCACTCTTTTCAGCCTTGTACCTATTATACTTTCTTTGTCAGTCGTTCATCGTTCATTCTCTCTACATGTCCAAACCATCGCAAAGCATTTATCTTCATTTTACTCAAAATATCCCTTTCAATCTTACATTCTCTTCTGATATCTTGATTCCTTATCCTATCATAAATTGTTTTACCACACATTCGTCTTAGGGACCTCATTTCCACAGCGTTAATTATATTATATAGCCTATTATAGCCTCTTAAATATGAGTTTATTGAAAATCCGTTTCATGTAGTAGTCCGGGCAAGGGTTTTGAATGCGTAAGTGTTTTTGCGTGAGTGACTCTGTTTTTGCTTCCAACATACCCCGGAGCCTTTCAATGGAAACTGGCGCTTCTCAAGATGTTTGGTATGGGGAACTGTTCTCATTGGACTGTAAGTGATTTCCTAGGAGTAATTGCAAATGATTACTGTAATTTTCCTTGGTCATTTTGATTAATCTTACCCAAACAACATTACAACCATGGACTTTAATATCACGTCGAAATATATGTAATAATTAACTATTTTACTGCCGGCACACAAAATATTTTAATTAAGACTTTATTAATATACATACACACTTGCACACAGATGATTGCAATAATATTTATAATAAAGAAAATATTTTCATTAATTGATTTGATGATGCTGATCGGGCAACTAACAGGTCCAATTTCAAATATTAATTCAACACGCACCCAGTAACAAGTTGCTACATTCTGGAGTCTTAAGATATTAATCGTCTCACAGATCCAGACTGAAAACACAATTTAATACTGTGTCTTCACCGGGAATCGAACCCTTGGATCAGTAATTAGATACCCAACCAACTTAGCCACGATGGTTGACATAGATGTAATAATACCGAAAAGCTAGCGTCTGATGGAGCGCATCTGATGGATTTTAGAATTTTTTGTATAGAAATTCACTTTGTAATGTACTAATATATTTTGTTTTTATAATTTTTGTTATGTTACTTACGTTGTTTTATGTATAATAATACTATGTAAAAAAAAATACAAGTGCATCCACTGATCGGCATCGGACAGAACGCCCGCATTAGATCGGATTTATTTTTGTACTTTGTAATTCAAACATTAACTAAACAATTTAAAAAGAGTCTTGTCTACTTGTTTAAATAATTCGTGTATATTTTTTTTCTAGAACTTTGATTAAATAATCAATTTATTACGAAACAAAATATTAAACGTATTAATATTCGGTTTTGCTGGCCTTGAAAGAATCAGGGGGCAAGTCCGGCCAATCGGGGAAATGAAAACCCTCATGATTACCCATATTATGGATATATGTAATTATCTTATGGAGTTCCATAAGTAGGTAATTATTATACCTACGATATGGGTTATCGTGAAGGTTTTGATTACCCATACCATAGATATAATTATCGTATGGAGTTCTGTAATATGTTTAGATATTAAAGAACTCCATATGATTATTATATCCATGATATGGATAATCATGAGGATTTTGACTTCATTTTTTGACGGGACTTTCATGAACCAATTTTATGTGTTCTATACTCCATTATTAAGTATATGTATGTGAAAGTTGCACAGCTATAACCGTTTCATCAATATTATATATGTAATTCTTAGAGATTACTTTCATCCAAATAAGTTTTGATATTTTATATGTCTTCTCATCCGCCCGTCACGTCACTGTCACGTCACATGTGGTTGACATATTTTGTACAAAGAAAAAGTAGGATTAATTTCATCTAAATTACCTTCACATTACAATTCCAACAAACGCCAACGTTTTTGACGTTCTCAAGTATGTAGTGGGTAATCCCAAGTAGAGTTAAAGGTAGGTGGGTTGGTACTTAATGCTTAATAGTACACAACCGTTCATATAGAAAGGTTGCCGAAACTTCCAAACTCATTTTGCCCATGGAAAATTGTTGCAAATACATTGCGCCGTTGTCAAATACAGACATTCCTAGGCATTCACTCGTAACTCTGAGTATCAAAGGTTTCTATTATTCAAAAGCGAGATATTTTGAAATACTTCGTTCCGTGTTCAGCTCTCAATATACTCTTATTTAGTACGGGCAACAAACACCCTTCATTTGGGGCATTGATACGCTAAATAGACACCATAAAATATACATTTTTAACATTTGAAGATATATTTTTGTAATACATCAATTGTCAATTCATTTTGAACATATTTAAAACTAAACATACCTATTTGAAACTATCGATATAATTGACTTTAATAATACGTTACCAACAAACTACGTCGTAGTCAAAAGCGTAGAACCAAACTTTCGATTGTAGAACTCCATAGTTCTTCTTATTCTGGGTCACAATCCTAGGATTGGTCTGCACCAAACACTCGATCTTTCCACTTAACTCTGTCTTCCGCCAGTCTCTTCATATCTTTTTGTTGTCTCTGGGGCGACCTCTACAGCTACCCCCATAAATCATTCCTTCGACGATGGTAAAAAAAGCAGGCCTGTGTGCTCCATAGTTATATTGGTCAAAATCAATCATATTGATCTCTGAAAATTTATTCTTTTCACCAGTGTTAATTAAAATAGTTTAATGGTCAAATTATATGGTAAAACCTATACATATTTTACACAGTTAACATTACAAAATATTTACAAAACTGGGTATATCTATAAAATTACAAAATTTTTAAAAAAATTACATAGCATGTAAGGTTTCCATAGTAAGTACCCACAGATCGAAACAAACTATTGACTGTCCGTCGCTTGATCACAAAATAAATAAAATGCAGTGGGTAGGAAACGAAATATCAGTACGCTGTACAAACACTGCAATAATAACACACGTATTGAATACTTGGTGAATATACATTGTACAAGATCCGCAAATCAAGGCAAGGATATATATTTTTTGAATTGTTGAATTTCGGGAAAGATGCCTACATTAGTTTTGTGTAATTTTAAAAGAAAAAAAAAACCGAGATCATGTATATAATATTTTGAATTGGATGTAAAAAAGCGTAAAATCGATTATGAAATTTTCAGTTGAAACGAGGACGGGCTAAAATCAATTAAGTAATAATGGATACTTTAATGAGTTCGTTCATATAGTTTGGCATCAAAACGATGTATGACAGAAAAACGAACGAATATATTAATGATGATCAATGAAAATCAATTCTGAATACTTTACCTCAAAAAAAAATCGCAATATTATATTTTTATGTTAGTCAGTGATATTGAATATAAAAATTATATATTTTGTCTAAAAAAACTGAGATGTTTTATTCGAGTCGAACCTAGGTACATTTTATATGGGTCGTGACAGGGCCGGATAAAACATAGAACAATCAGGAACAAGAAGTCAGGGCGGTTGTCTTAAAAAGGGCGCTTAAAAATCGAAAATGTTAATCATATAAATCAAAAATTTGCAGGTATGGCGTTCGGATCTCTTTGCGTACCCGGATAAAGGCTCTGCATGATGGTGTGTATGTAAAAAATCCCGCTTTTATTTTGCTCACCTACTTTTAACATGTTATTCACAAACATTGTGGTAAACATAAACCATATGCCTACACACCCTCACACAAAAATAATCATTGTAATAATTTACTTGCTTTAGTGTTAATTAATTATCTACATAATGAAGCCACCGCCCTTGATTCGTCATTTTAGACCCGATGTAATTTTACATAATTTAAAATTGTTCTACATTTAAAATTCCAAAAAAAATGGTGAGGGGGCGGATTCAAATATATTGCTACGGGCGCAAAAACACGTTTATCCGGCCCTGGGTCGTGATTCTTCTTTATCGGGCAAAACGGCACAATTGGTGAACGTTGCGCAAGCGTATAAAGTGATCACGTAAACCAGCTGATGACAAGTTGTAAACCCTGTAGGTGCCATGAGTTCTTGGTTCTCCTATAATATTTCAACTTCGTCTCAAAAATTATTGACTCCCGACAGAGATAAAAGTCCAATATAAACTACAAAAATTTCCTATTTACATACACATTGGTATATGCAAGAAAACAAGCCAAAAATTAAATTTAATTTTGGCGCGGTTCAGGGGTGACATCTGTGCGAAAGTATTGTCACCTCATGTATAAGGACTGTTGCTTTCATTGTTTACAAAAACAAAACAATCTCTCAATAGATGGCGTTACTAAAAAAAGTTTTTTTCGTCACTTCAAAGATAGTGAGGGTGTTTTTCAGTTTATTTTCAAACGAACAGGTTTTCATGATAAAAAATATATAAAACTTTCAAAAATTAGATTGATAGGGAACTCAATAACCAGGTATAATTGGTGAACGTTGCGCAATAGCACAAAGTGATCATCAAGACCAGCGGATAACAGGTCATAAGCCCTGTAGGTGCCCTGAGTTCTTGCATGGTTTTCCTATAATAATCCAACTTCGTCTTTATTGATATGTTAAAAAAAATGTCATAAAATAGGTACAAAAATAATAATAAAAATACCTACGTAAAGAAAATAAAAGGAAAAGAGATGAAATAAATAATCCTGATCATAGATAGTAATAAAGAAAGGAAGGAGGCGATCAATGTACGTAGAAGGAATATTCAAGAATTATATGTTATTTTTTTTTCAAATATCTGTATGTATTGAGATGATGTATCTTCATCGCTTAGGCAATTCCATAATCTATTCCATTATTTTACAACTTGCTACGCTTGTTATTAAATTATACTAAGTATTTTTTGATATATTTTATGCGACAGAAGACTAACTCTAAGAAGATTAGTGGATATAGAATATTTATGCCAGAATTGCTTCGTGTAATTAATAAAGCGATTTGAATACCTAATGCAAATATTTGATGCTACCTTTGAAGTTGGTATTACTTGATGGTAATTAGATAAAAATGCATCATTAATTATTCTAAGATACATTTCTGATATCAGGTGGTTGTTACCTATGTAGAATTGAAAATCTAATATATTAAACCCTCAATTTACGCGACAATATGGGTTGAACAATTCGCAAATATTCAAAGTATTTACTTCTTAAATAATGATATTAGATACTAAAACTTATTAAACAGGTATTTTACATATGTATATTTAATTTTTACATTCGGGTCATAGACCCGAATGCACAGTCCTAGGTAACTAAATACTAACTCCTAACCTCACTGGAGTATTTAGTATTCTTATGTTAACAATTGCGTTGCAGACATCACTAACTAAATACTAAATACCACGTCAAACTTAAAGTCGATGGCGTTGAATTTCACATTATTATAGTTTTTTATGAGTTTATACTGACGTTTGAAATGTGTTTTTTTTTGTGTGTCATAATAACACAAGCGCATGTAACCAAGGTAGCACTGACAGCTCAATGTCACGATTCTTCTGAAATTCCAGCGAATTTTCGGCATTTCGTATAGATCTCTGAATACTCTGTGTGACAAAATACCAAATACATATTCAACGAAGTCGCTAAAATTATCATCCATCGAAAACATGTCATATTTTAGTACTAAACCATTCGTAAGGTTCCTCGCGATCAACCTTACTTTTTGACAATTCGCAAATGTTAGTTTACTTCAACGCGCATGTGCTAAGTATTTAGGTATGTCTCTGCCATGCAATTCTCATACAAAATCTTCGTAGCATCCTTAAGTTAGGAAGCCACGTGATCTCCTAATTTTTGTGAGCGACTGTGCAATGAAAACATGGTTAGTATTTAGAATTTAGTATTTATTTCGGACTCTGCATTCGGGTCTATGTGTTGATTTGGGATTACTGGAGAAGAACAAATGTAAAAGAACGAGCAAGTGTTCTGCTTTCAAAGACCTGGGCAAGTTTCGTCAACCGGCGGAATCAAAACCAACAATGTTTACCCATATCATGTATATAATTATAATAATTAAAACAATTCATGTTTAACCATATCATGGATATTAATATTTTATGGAGTTCTATAATATCTTAAGATATTATATTATCTTAAGATATTATAGAACTCCATAAAATATTAATATCCATGATATGGTTAAACATGAATTGTTTTAATTCCGCCTGTTGACCAGATTTGCCCCCCTGGAAAAGGAACACAATATGATTCATATTATGTTCAACGCCTGGACTTGTATTCCTGAATCTTATGACCAGCTGAAAAATATTTGCTGTTCGCTGTTTGGCGAATAAGTTTGCCTATAATGCTGTAATTCATCTGTAATATAAAAATAAACAATTTGTTAAATTATTTTTATGTGTAATTTAAAACAGACATGTTACATACTTAATTGATTTGATCTTAAAAAGGTTTACACTCCAAAAACATCTATTTTTTATTTTTTTTTTTAAACATATAGTCGTAATAACAAATTATACATGAATTTATTTTTTTACTTCGAATTATAGATTTTACGTTGCTTGAATTGTCATTTGAACAACAGCTTTCGATGAGTAACTTAGGGATGTAAAAAAAAACAATTAATATAATATTTAACACAAACACTCGCAATATTCGAGATCTTCTTATCCTGTAAATGTTAGGCTTCTCCCTCCCTTTCCTATACCACCATAGGTAACTGGTAGTAAACTTCTGGATCAAATTAGATAAATTTTAAGTTAAACTCCCGACATGTAACGTATACACACACACATGACGTATATTTATAGGTATGGAAAACAAGACGGTAAACATCATAGTATGTACGTGGTAAATAGCTTTATCGTATGTGAACGTATAACGTATTTGCAAATTACTTATGCTTTGTAGCTACTTATAAGAATACTGCGCCAACGATGTTAATTTGTTTCTTTCATAAAAAAAATAACGTGTGATTGTTTTAAACTTGCATGTAGTGTAGTTGGTGACTGAATTTTGTATAACATTAAAACAAATAAATATTTTTTTATAAAATCCAGTACAGTGTGAAAATTAACAAGAATATATAAGAAATATACAAAAATTATTAACTATCAAGTATGGATGTTTCTACTAGTGATTTCTGGATAAACTATTCTTGCTAGAATGTAGTATAATAGTAAAATGCATTTGATCAGCTCATTATATATAAGTCTATCGCACTCTTCTCTGCCTTTTTTACTAAAACAGATTTTTTTTTCTTTAATTTGTGAAAGAGTAAAGATTTCTGGTATGTCTTCTTTTATTATTCTTATGTTGATAATATGGAGATACTCTTATGTCGATGTTTTATCAATACTTTTTGATGGTGTCCCAGACATATAAAAACATTAAATAGGTGGCTATGAGTACACATTGTCTTGAGATTCATAGCAGTATCTTTATTCAATACGCATCTTAAAAGAAGGAAACAATTTTGAATTTGTATTGTTTGTGATAGTTGTGATTGATTATATTGGGTATCCCGTAGAAAAACTTAATTCGCATAATATGTAGGTAGGTTTTTCTTTTCGTCATTCTTGTTGATGTTAGACGAATCGGTTTTTTTGTAAATTCCGATTGAAAAATAACTCGAGTTATCGGTGACTGATGACCACTGCCAAAACATGCATACTTTGGTCACATATTCCGTGGTGATAAATATGCCCTTCTACAACTCGTACAGGTGAGAAGAGGTGGTATGGGGAAACATTGTGGCTTCAAAATCTCAGGCAGTGGTTCGGAATTCCGGATTTGGCGTCACTCTTGCGTCTGGCGCAAGGTCTCGATGAGTTTGGTGTGATGATCGTCAACCTCCGTTAGGAGCGGCACAGGAAAGAATATGAATAAAAATAAGCTCTGTATAGATTTCTGAACAACCTACACAAGTACCTACAAAAATCCAGCGTATGTGTCAAATTCGGGTTGTTCAACGTGAAGTTTTCAAGAGTTATGTAATAATAAACTTTTCGAATTGAAATATAATTATGATATCCACTAAGATATTCAGCGCACAAGTAATATTATGTATAAATTCATTTTCCAAGAAGGCAGAACATAATATTATGATGAGAAGTAAATACCTTAGCTATTTGATAATTCGATGTATCTACTTGCCATTAGATTGATATTCACCCCCTTTACCTTATTTCTCATCATTTATGTTTTCCGTTGAATTCCTACTTATATAAGGTACCAATTTTTTTCTCAATCGTTAAAAATTCTTTAAATCTAGACATATGATATTGAAAACAAATACATATTGATTTGAATGCTTTTGAGCCTGTAGTTTGTCGGGTCCAGTTTGGTAGACGAGTTTCAGTCTATTTATATTATCAGTCGAGTTACTAATTCAACTATATAGGGTCACCAGAATGGTGATGATTATCATCATTTAAAGAATTTAGTAAATTACTAATAAAAAATAAAATTGCTATAGTCAGTAATTAGAGCTAAATTACTGTGTTATCCTTTTTCAAAAAATATCAAACTAGCGTTAAAACATGCAGTGTAGGATCAAACAGAAAGAGAGTGTATAGAAACGCTTGATTACTTACATATATTTATATTTATAAATCAAAATTAAATATATTTCACAATAAACACTTTTACATTAATTACGAAAAATATATAGGATTAAAAATTAAGCAACTAAAAAATGTAAATATACACGGTAGATATCGGTAACTACGACGGAATGTCGAGTGCTACATGGCCTTTTATACCCTCAGGGTGTTGGTCAAACGAGTAAGTGCCGAGGCAATGTCCACTCCAGTTCTAGATCGTTCCTCCATAGAAGAATACCTCTTGCAATGTTATTGCCGTCATTTTTTTTTGGTCCGGTTACTGACCTCGTCCTAGTATAAATTGAACGTAAACAAAATGTACTTGCGACGGATGTACCTATCCGCCGCAGGCCGGATGATAATACATATTATCATTTAGTGTTTACAAAGAGATATTCGTCTTATCTTTCACACTTTTTTAATAACATTGTATGCTTTTATTTCATTTTCTAAATTAAAAATGTTATTTTATTTTTGAATGCTGACAATACTCATCTGAAGAACGAAACCAACTAATTGCTCACGTGATTTTAACATGAGGCATTATCTCCCATATAGAATTATTTATTCAATATGATTTTCATACTTGAGATTGGGATGTTGATATATCTATTTAATTGGCACGATTGGAACGATTTTTTTTACAAATTTAAAGTCCTATGTGGAGGTGAATTTATCCAACTGTCGATTTGTTCAAGAGAATTTATTCTCTTAACATATCGGCAAAGTATTAAGCCAAGACCCGCGTATGTATAAGGAATACTAGGAACATTTTGTATGGCGTAGTGGACTTTTTGCATGCTAAAACACAAACATAGAGGCTTTTTTCCCATACATGGATTTACTCAGAATTCGAAGTAGAATATTTTCTGTGAGTTTTGTGTGTCTGTCCGTCCCCCCTTATAACGTTTGATCCGCTAGATTCACAAAGCCTCAAATTTCAGAATATATAGACAATTTTAGGTTCACAAAACTTTTATACTCAGTATTTAGAATTTTTGTTCCAGTCAGGGGTTATCAACATTTAAATTTTTATAATCTCGAAATGAATTTTGAAAAACAGTTCCAGGTTTTCTCAAACTATTATTATTAAGAAGCAAAAAATTGGTAAGACAATTTTTTGTCTTTAACTGCCTTTATTTCCATTTCTTTTAAAAATATCGAAAAATTCCGAAATATGTAAACTAGAGAATTTAATATACATTTTCTATAAAAAAATGTAAGTATACATTGAAGTAATATATCTCAAACTTTTTATAACAAAGTTTGTACAAATTAATATTAGTGACGACATCGCTTTATACAAATTGTATGGAATACATAATATCCAAGTTCAACTATACATACTATAGCTATCGACAGTTGGATCTCATGTGTTACATGTTACTAGTTTTATAAAGACGTCTTTGTCTCAACTAGTGTTAATAAGTACATAGGTATATTTTGATATTGAAAGCATGCTCTTTATATAATCGAGTTCGTGTGACGTAACGGAATTTCATATTGGCCGATATGATTAAGTTTCATGAGAATTGCAACCCTCCATCTACCAACCGTGACTTTTCTTTGGTGCATTGGACATTGGACGTTGCTGCATGATTGAGTTTTCAACTAATTTACCACCAATCGCCGAGGGATTTGTTCAATTTGAAAACACACAAAGTTGTTCATTGTATTAATTATCTACTCTAACTACTTACATTTTGCTCCAATAGTATGCTGCTATTTCGATTTTAAATTGAATTATCTAATAAATTATGTTATGAAATTAAGTACTATTTCTATTTAAATTGAAAATTTAAATAGAAATATTTTGAAAATAAGAACCCAAGAAAAATGAAAACAAAAGATTTGAGTAGTGAGTTGATAAAACTAGACAAACCTTGTAAAAATATAAATTGTAGAAATATAAATTGTAAAAATAAATAAGACTTTGAACCATAATAAAATAAATAAATATAAATTTCGGTACATTTGGTGTCAGGTGTGGGGTATAAAAATACCCAAGTATTTTTTGTGTAAGAAAAAAATAAAATAGTTATTTATAAAGACATTTATTATGGCATCAAAAAAAATAACTCTTTTAGAGTTGAAAGTGGTTGATTTAAAACATGAGTTGGAGGAGAGAGACGCTGATACATCAGGAAATAAAAATGCACTTCAACTACGATTGAGAAAAGTGATGCAAGAAGTAGGTGAGGATCCAGACACATACCTTTTTGAAATGCCTTGCTCTAACAACGATCTTTGTCAAGTCTTAAAAGAACATTCCAGAGACATAGAAGAGAAGTTTCAAGAACATTCCAGAGATATAAAAGGAGAAATTAAAGAAATCAAAGGAGAAGTAGCGATGCTTCAAAAGCATTCAAATACTATAGAAAAGAAATTCCAGAATTATTCTATGACCTTTGATGAGAAGATAAATGAATTAACTAAACAGATGAAAGTTTTGGAGAATCAAGTGCTTCCTTCAATCACGCCAATGAATTCCGAGCAAAATTCAGCTGTAGATACAAATTTTAAGTGTGTAGAAGATACAAGAGTACCAACAGTGGAGTGCGTGCGAAATGATATGCCAACCTTTGATGGAAAATGCCCCTGGGAAGAATATTTAACATTGTTCGAGACAGTGGCCATGATAAATGGCTGGTCCATGACAAGAAAGGCCTCAGTGTTGAGTGTATCATTACGAGGTGATGCTTTAAAAGTTTTGGAGACAATTCCTCTAGCTGAGCGACGAGATTTAAAATTGTTGATTGAGAGACTTGAGATGCGATTTGGACATAAGCACATGGAACAGTTTTACAGGTCACAACTTAAGAATCGTAATCAGAAATCTAATGAAACTCTCCAGGAATTTGAGGCGGATATAGCGCGTCTAATTAGATATGCATACCCTACGGTTCCTGATGATGTGTGTGAAAGCCTTGCAGTAGAAAAGTTCTTGGATGGATTGTGGGCAAATGAGACACAACAAGCTGTAAAACTAGCTAGACCACAAACTTTGAGTGACGCTCTAACCCAGGCACTCGAATTTGAATCTATAAAAAAATCTTTACGAGGTCATGCTCAAGCCCGCGTTGTTGAGGCCGTTGAAGAGAATCAAAAACTCATCGAATGCATTGTCGAAAAGGTGATGAAGGCATTGCAAGGAAGAAAAAGACAGTTTCGCTGCTGGGGTTGTGGACGAGCTGGACATCTACGTAATCGTTGTCCAAATGAAGCAACAACGCAACAGCAACAGCCACAGGAAAACTAAAAAGGGTTGATGGGAAGGGGCAACTGTTGACCTACATTACCAATGCCTCAAAGAGATCTGCAGTTGTTGCATCATTCAGTGGTCGAGATACCAGTATGTTTATAAATGGCAAAGTAAATGGAAAGAATTTGAAACTTTTGCTGGATACTGGAGCAACGATGACAATCATGAGACCAGATTTGCTTTATAACAAAAAGTGTATTACACCAACTAAATGGACATTACGAACAGCTACTGGGGAGTCGGCATCTATATGTGGTGAGACATATGCCAACTTTCAAATTGGTAGTTCTATCTTCGATCATCAGGTAATAGTGGCGAATATAGAGGAGGAAGTTATTCTCGGAATGGACATAATGGCGAAATATGGATTCCAGTTGGATCTAAAGAGGCGATCTTTGAAAATTGGAGATGAAGATGTTCTCGTGCAAGAGCGTGAGGAATTTTCTACACGTGTTCTTGCAGCGGATGTTGTAACTATTCCAAAACAAAGTGAGATGTTAGTACGAGTCAATTTAGACTGTGTTATCCCGAATGGACATGTTTTGGTTGTGGAGTCCAACGCCAACAATGAAGCAGGAAAAGGAGTATTAATTGCAAGAGCACTGATTCAAAACCAAAAGGAAATTTTAGTCAGATTAATGAACATAAATGAATATCCAGTAACTGTCAAAAAAGGAGCTTATTTAAGTGTGTGTTCATCAGTTTCATCAGTAACACAAAATGCCTGCATCGCACAAGTTTCTTCAGAGGATGTACCAAAACATCTTGAAGACTTTGTAAAAGATGCTTGTAAGGAACTTACCAAAGAACAAAGCAAATAAATTAGATACCTCATTGCTCATTATCAAGATGTTTTTGAGAATGCGAGTCTTTCTAAAGGAAGAACCAATATTGTTCAACATCAAATAGATACGGGTGACGCAAGGCCTATCCGCCAATTACCTAGAAGGCTACCATTAGCAAAGCGGGCGGAAGCAGATCAAATTATTCAAGACATGGAAAGGGATAGCGTTATTGAACCATCAAGCAGCCCATGGTGTTCACCAGTAGTGTTAGTTAAAAAAAAAGATGGCTCAACTCGGTTCTGTGTGGACTTTCGCTTATTGAATAATGTAACTAAGAAGGATAGTTATCCACTGCCTCGAATCGATGACACCCTAGATACATTGGCTGGTTGTAAGATCTTCTCAACTTTGGATCTAAAGAGTGGTTATTGGCAGGTTGGATTGGAACCCAAGGATAGAGAAAAAACGGCGTTTTCTGTTGGAAGTGGATTGTGGCAATTCAAAGTGATGCCATTTGGACTTTGCAATGCACCGGCTACGTTTGAACGACTAATGGAAAGTGTGCTAAGAGGATTATCGTGGGAGACCTGTTTGGTATACTTAGATGACATCATCGTACTTGGGAAGCGTTTTGAAGAACATTTAGGAAATTTGGAACAGGTATTTTCACGATTGAGGTTGGCCAACCTTAAACTCAATTGCAAGAAATGTATATTGTTCCGAAAGCAAGTCAACTATCTAGGTCATGTTGTCTCTGAGGAGGGAGTAGCAGTAGATCCTGAGAAGATTAAAGCTGTTCGAGATTGGCCAGTACTTAAAGACAAACATGAAGTAAGAAGCTTTTTGGGTCTGAGTACCTACTATCGACGATTTGTTCCAGGCTTTGCTGACATCGCAAAGCCACTGACAAAACTCACGGAGGAAAGCAGTGAATTCATATGGGATTTCAAGTGCCAACATGCATTTGAAGAATTAAAACAGGTTCTAATTTTTTTATTTATTTATTTATTTATTGTTAATACAAAGACATTTTTACATTATGTAGGTTAAGTAAGTAACGCCCCACTAGGCAAAACCTGTTCTGGGGCTGTTACTTTTACACAATAAGGTATACAAATTATTTACATGTAGAGGATACAAAATATATAAAGTGCACAAATGTTACAATCAAGTAGTTATAAGAAAATGATTACAAAAGAGTAAGATGTACAGTTTTAGATTAAATAAAGAAATGATTAAGAAGAAAGGAAATATAGGAATAAAGTGAATAAGTCAGATGTTAAGGATGGACAACCCCCTCAGCATAGAGCCTGCCTGAGGAAATCAGCCATTTTTTTATATGAATTTTAAAGGAATTGTGATGTGGTGTTTTCTTTATGTCATTGTCTAGTTTATTAAATATACGAGGGGCAATAAAATTAAACTGTCTTTGTCCAAATGAGGTCTTCATAATTGGTACAGTATAGTTAATGTTATTTGCATGTCTAGTGGTTCGTGTTTGTTGGGATCTGTTGTGTAAGGTTATGTTTTTATGGAAATGTACAAGTGCAGCTTTGAGGTACAGCAGTCTCGGGTCAAGTACGTCAAACATTCTGAACAAATCATCTGAAGGAAATGATCTCGCTCTTTTGTTTATAATACGCAGTAAACATTTTTGTGCCTTTTTAAGCGGATCCATGATTGATTTAACGCATCCTCCCCATCCTACAATTCCATATGATAAAACTGATTGTGTGAGGGAATAATACACAGTTTTCATAGTTGATCTGTCCAAAATATTTCGAAGGGTCTTATATAGGTGGCCCAACCTTCTTATCCTATTAGAAAGATCATGAATATGGTCTCGCCAGCAGAGTTTATTATCTATTATAACTCCCAGGTACTTTATAGTGTTCGTTTTTGTAAGACATGTGCAATTACACAGATCAACTGAGTGACAGCTATGAATTCGGAGTTTAAGTTCGGGATTTGTTTTGGGTTGACCAGCCTCCGTGGGACTAAAAGTTAAGAACTTAGTTTTGGAAACATTCAAGGATAGTAAGTTATGATCAAGCCATTTTTTAACAGTTCTTATGCCGATTTCGGCTAGCTTAAAAGTATTCTGCCATGTTTTAGTCTTGAACAGTAGTGCAGTATCATCTGCAAAAGCTATAACTTGGCCCTCCAATGGCAAGTTACACATTTCATTCACGTAAAGGAGAAATAATATAGGCCCAAGAACACTTCCTTGAGGAACCCCATAGGTAATAGATTTCGGTGTACTTTTGAAACCCTCAAGCGAGACCACCTGTGATCTTTCAGAAAGGTAACTTTTAAACCAATCATGGGTCACGCCTACAAAACCAACACGCGACAATTTATCGAGTAATCTATTGTGTGAAACAGTATCAAATGCCTTAGCAAGATCAAGAAACACAGCAAGGCACTTGAATCCATTATCAGTATTATTGGTAACATAATCAGTTACTGCCAATATGGCGTCACTTGTATTCATATTCTCTCTGAAGCCGTATTGATTTTTAGACAAGATATTATGTTTTATTAAATAATCAATTAATCTCTGCTTTACAATTCTTTCGAATATTTTGGAGAAGATCGTAAGGAGCGAGATAGGTCGATAGTTAGATATATCAAGTTTATCGCCTTTTTTAAAAATGGGTTTAATGATTGCACATTTTAACGCATTTGGGAAAATACCTTGAGTAAAGCTGTGGTTGATTATATGCATTAGTGGGGAGGCAATTAAATATTTAGAGGATTTTATTATGTCTGTACTAATCTCATCAATACCGACAGATGATTTGTTACATAGCCCGTTAATATTTTTAATTAATTCATCTTCGTTAGTTGGAGTCAGATATAAGTTAGGTCCGGAAAGGGCAGTAGAATGTTGATCCTCTACATTACTGTCATTATCATTTGAATTTATTTGGGAGGCCAACCTTGACCCAACACCAACAAAGTAATCATTAATTACATCAACGACTTTTTGAGGTTCTTTTTGCAAACTTATAATGGTATCATTAGTTTTGAGTTCCTCAATGGTGTTTAGAGATAATTGAGTATTTGTAGCCTCTCTAATAAGATTCCACGTTTTTTTAAAGTCCGATTTGTTTTCGTTTATTTTTTGTTTGTAGTATCTTTCTTTCGTGGATTTGATTAACTTGTTGCATAGATTCCTATACTTCAAGTAATTTTGATATTGAATAGGGCTGTTCGAGTTTTTACTAGCTTTATGCATTCGGTCTCTTCTATGTATGTGAAATGTTCTCTTCTTTTGGTAAAAGAGAATCAAATGCTGACAAAATAACCCCGTAGCGTTGTAACCGATTTGCTGCTAATTGAGGAATATCTTTATCCTGCTTTAAAATATGGCATAAAGCCCTATTATCAATTTCTAAAATAAAATGTCTTCCATATAAATAATGAAACCATTTTTGTAAAGCAAAAATAATCGCTAATGCTTCAATATCTAATATTGAATATTTCTTTTCCGCTTCTGTTAATTTCCTTGAAATAAAAGCTATAGGTCTCGCTGACCCATTTTCAAAAATGTGTAATAAAGTAGCAGCAATACCCTTAGATGAACCATCTGTCACAACCTTTAACGGTAACTTTTTATTATAATGAATTAAAACTAAATCCGAAGATAAAATATTTTTAATCTCTAGTACCGAATTTGAGCACTCTTGTGACCAAACCCATTTAACATCTTTCTTCAACAAATTATATAAAGGAGACAGAATTTTAGCAATATTCGGTATAAAATTACGATAGTAATTTACCATACCTAATAAACCCCTCACTTGCGTAGTATTTTCAGGACTTGGAGCCAATCTAATCGCTTCCACTTTATCAACTAACGGTTTAATTCCTTCCTCAGATATATTGTAACCTAAATAATCTACTGATTTTGTAAAGAATTGACACTTTGATTCATTAATTGACAAACCACATTCATTTAAACGAATAAATAACGATAATAAATTATTAAATAAATCTTCATCGTCTTTTCCTGATATTAGAATGTCATCTATATATATTGACGTACCTCGTAAATCTTGCGTGACAGAATCTATTACTTGCATAAACAAAGCTGGTGAAACCTTTAATCCAAATATTAATGTTTTGTAGCGAAATAAACCCATATGGGTTGCTATCGTAGTATACTCTCTACACTCTTTTTTTAAACCAATTTGACAATATGCAGACTTCAAATCAATTTTCGCGAAAACCTTACCTCCACTAATTTTTTCTAATAAATAATTAATTCCCGGTAAAGGATATTTAATATCCATAACATAAGGATTTATCGTTCTCTTATAATCTGCACATAATCTAAGAGTACCATTACTTTTCGGAATAATAACTAAAGGACTTGCATATTCCGAAAATTTTACTCTTTCAATAATGTTTTGCTCTAACATTAAATTTAATTCCGATTCAACTTTTTCCTTTAAAGCCAATGGAACTGGTCGTGCTTTACAAAATTTAACTGGATGATCCTTAACCATCTTAAAATCTACTTCATATTTTGTAAACTTACCTATATTATTCGAAAATACATTTGGAAATTTTTTTTTTAAAATTGACACACCATTTTCCTTAAAATTATTGTTAACCATTTCCGAAAAATAAATACCGGAAAACCCAATCTCGAATTCTTTGAAAAAATTTCGACCTAACAAAATTTCACTTCCATTTTTAATAATTATAAAATCTAAAAACCTTGTTTTTTCATTATAACTTACTTGTAGGTTAATTTTTCCCAATACTTTCAAATTAATATTTGAATAAGCCTTAACTTCTAAATTATATTCCAATATTTTCATCTTATGAAAATATCTTCTATATAAATCTTCTGGTAATACAGAAATGAAAGCACCCGAATCTAATAAACATTTAAATGACTTGTCAAACAAAAACACATCGATCATACATGAACTGTCATTGTTTTGAATTGTATTCAACACATTAATAACTTTTTTGTATTTTTCTGTCCTTCAATATTCACTTTACAATTCGCTTTAATGTGACCTTTCAATCCGCAACGAAAACATAAAAATTCTTTTTCAAAACTATTTGTTTTTTTATTCTTAAAATTCTTACGATTATAGTTACAAGCTTTATTTGACAATACATTTTTTTCTCTATCATACAACTTGTTAGACGAAAATTTATTATTGTCAAGGTTACCAAATACTTGTACCCTATTGGTCGAATTGTGACTAACTTCCCGTTCCAGATGAAATGATTCACCAATAGAAGCTAAATTAACACAATCATCGAATTTTAAATTTTCTCCTTCAAGAAACAATTTTTCTTGAACCTTATATTTTTTTATACCTAGAATAAATATATCTTTCAACACAAAATCCAGATATTTATCAAATTTACAATTTACCGATAATTTCCGTAATCGAACTGCAAATTCCTTAATTGATTCATGTAAATCCTGCTTAGTCGAATAAAACTTTCTCCTATATTCAAATACATTTGATACATTTTCACAATACTCTTTCAATTTTTGCATCAAATTTTCGACACTAAAATCAGTTATTTTCTTAGGAACACATAAATTTATTAATAATGAAAATGATTCCTCACTCAACGTATTGAGAAATAGTGCCCTTTTTTGAATCGCTGAAATACTATTTTCATCATATAAAATGAGACTTTGTTCAAATCTTGTGAGAAAATTATCCCAATTATCAGTACTATGACTGAATTTTGGGATGTCCATCTGGAACAATCTCTGAGACTGTCCAGAAACCCCTTTACTGCTACTGGCATTAGCATTCATTTTCCAAACACAAAATTAAAAAAAAATATACAAAGTTCAAATTTACAAGATACAATAAAAATAATAAAAAAAAATCAAAAAAAATACATGAATCAAATTAAAATTTATACAACAAAAATAGACAATACTGATCTTTTCTTCTCCTGATTCTGGTAGACCCTCAGCAAGCTCCGGAATCTCCAAGAAAAGTGGACTGCTCCAGTCCTCCTTTCCAGCTTCCAGCAACTGGCTGCCAACTGCACCTTGGACCCGTACCTGGTTCCTTGTGTCCTTGGTCCTCTGCTCCTGGTTTTCTCCTTGCCTGGATACTCCCCTGGATTCCTTGCAGATACCTCCCAAATAAGTACTTGCCAAAGTACTCAATCCAAACTGGAACGCCGTAGAACTCTTCTACTTGTGTCCTGTTTGATTCCTGTTTGATCCCACTGTCCGTGGAATGAAGATCTTCAGATATTCCCTTGGAATGAAGTTCTTTTAAGCCGACTGCGCCATGAAATGTTCTCTTCTTTTGGTAAAAGAGAATATTTTAAATTGTGGAGAAGAAACTTATAAATGAACAACTCTTGTAGTTATAATATCATTTATTACAATTTTAATAATTACAAAGTGTGTCTTATTGTTGGCAGTCTGAACCAGAAAAAAAATGTACAATTTTCACCTATAACAACAATTTCTTATTCTTGTATGTTTATAAAACCTATTGTTTTAACAATAATTAAATATTCTAGAATGTTCTTCTAAATTAAATATTGTACCTAATTATATTCACAGTACAAAACACATGAGAGACATCTATGGGTAAACTTGGTAAGTTATATCCCAATAAACATACCATCACAAACTTCAGTGAAGAAACCTCACTGAAATACCATAGATGTCACTGCAAAATAATAATATTCAAAATATCACTTATTTACTAATAATAATAATATTTTACAGTATGCAAAGGAGGAGGCCGTTTGTAATCCATGGTTTAATCTTTTTATATTTATGTGAACATTTGTTAATAATAGTTTCTGAATTAATTCTCCGGTTTTGAGTTATCCTCGAGCTGAAGGAATGTTTATTCTGGATACAGATGCAAGTAACGTTGGTATCGGAAGTGTGCTCTCCCAAGTACAAGATGGGGCAGAACGCGTGATTGCTTACTTCAGTAAAGTATTGTCGAAACCAGAACGCAATTACTGTGTAACACGAAGAGAATTGCTTGCTGTTATCAAGTCAGTTGAGCACTTTCGCAAGTATTTATATGGACGGAAATTTCTTTTAAGGACAGATCACTCGGCACTTGTGTGGCTTTTGCGATTCAAGAATCCTGAAGGTCAAGTGGCAAGATGGATAGAGAGATTGCAAGAATATGACTATGATTCTGAACATCGAGCCGGACTTCATCATAGAAATGCCGATGCACTGTCAAGGCGACCATGTCCAGAGGATTGCCAGCACTGTAATAAGGCTGAGGAAAAGTTTTTTATAGCTTGTAGAACCACGGTCGTTGACAATTTTTGGCAAGATGATGAAATACGAGCAGACCAATTGGAAGACCCAGATCTCAAGTTTGTAATGCAGTGGAAGGAAAATGATCAAAGACCTTTATGGGAAGAAATAGCTTCACTATCTCCAAATATTAAGTCATACTGGGCTCAGTGGCAATCCATTGTCGTGGAAAATGGGTTGTTAAAGCGTGTATTGGAGAATGAAGATGGAACACAGCAGAGACAACAACTATTGATTCCAAGGAAGAGAATTCCTGAAGTTCTTAAACTGCTTCACAATGATGTGTCTGGGGGACACTTGGGAGTTAAAAAAACCACAGAAAAAATTCGTCAACGTTTTTATTGGGTCAATTACAATGGAGATGTAAAAGATTGGTGTAGAAGATGTGTAACTTGTGCCACTTCAAACGGACCTCAGAAACGAAGGCGTGCGCCAATGAGGCAGTATAATGTTGGTAGCCCATTTGAAAGGATAGCCATTGACATAGCGGGGCCGTTTCCCACAACGGAAAGAGGGAATAAATATATTCTGGTAGCAATGGACTATTTTAGTAAATGGACAGAAGCCTATGCACTACCGAATCAAGAAGCTACCACTGTTGCTGAAGTCTTGGTAAGGGAACTGATAAGTCGTTTTGGAGTACCATTGGAGTTACACTCGGACCAGGGAAGAAACTTTGAGTCAGCCGTATTCCAGGGAATTTGTGAAGCATTAGGAATTCGAAAGACGAGAACAACTGCTTTGCATCCACAGTCGGATGGAATGGTGGAGCGAATGAATCGAACAATTGGAAGATTTTTGTCAAAAGCAGTGTCCGATCACCAGAAGGATTGGGACGAATACATCCACTTGTTCTTATTAGCTTATCGAGCAGCAATTCATGAGACAACAGGGCAAACACCGGCAAGTGTGATTTTTGGCCGTGAGTTACGGTTACCTTGCGACCTGCAGTATGGATCTAAGCCTGGAGAAGATCTAGTTGGAGAAGATTATGTGTCAGATCTTCGGAGGAAAATGAATGCTATACATGACCGTGTACGGTCCAATATTCAAGTAGCTAGTGACAAGATGAAGGAGCGATACGACATTAAAGCTGTGGAAGGTGGTTATCAGGCTGGAGACTTGGTTTGGTTATTTAATCCACAACGACGACGAGGCTACTCACCAAAGCTTCAGAAATCCTGGGAAGGACCGTATGAAGTGATCAAAAGGATTAATGATGTGGTTTATCGTATACGAAGAAAACCAAATGGGAAGCCAAGAGTGGTACATTTCAATCGCCTGGCTCCCTTTTTAGGTGATAACAAGGATGAGGAAAAAAATCCAGTTGCTCAAGTTTGCAATGTCCAAAGTGAAGAAAAGACCTTCGAGGAATTCATGATGACTCCTTATCGACGCACTCGCCATGGTGTGACTGTGGAAATTGAGCAAGACCTCTTCGATATCCCAGAAGATAATGTTTTAGCTTACTGTGTGGCTCAAGACATGAAGATGACTAGTGGTATAGCCAAAGTTATCATGAGAAAGTATGGGATGTTATATGAGCTAAAAGCCAAGAATCTGAAGATTGGAGAAGCGGTCCATTCACAGCATGGAAAACAGCATTTATTCTACATGACGAATAAGGAAACGTCTGAGGAACGAGCAGAGTATGCTCAGATGTGGAACTGTCTACGAAGTATGCGGGATCAAATGTTACAGTTGAATCTTATGAAGCTCGGCATTCCAAAGATCAGTGATGGTATGGATTGGAAAGTGGTTCGGAATATGATAGAAGAGATTTTTCATAATACTGGAATTAATGTTCTAGTTTGCTGCTATAATCCAAGATACAGTAAAAATATAAAAAAAAGTGTACCATGTTACTTTTTCAAAGCATCTCACTGTAGAGAAGGTTCAAAATGCCGATTTATTCATCTAGAGAATTCTGTTCGGGACGAACTGAACTAAGAGGGAGGCAGTGTTATGAAATTAAGTACTATTTCTATTTAAATTGAAAATTTAAATAGAAATATTTTGAAAATAAGAACCCAAGAAAAATGAAAACAAAAGATTTGAGTAGTGAGTTGATAAAACTAGACAAACCTTGTAAAAATATAAATTGTAGAAATATAAATTGTAAAAATAAATAAGACTTTGAACCATAATAAAATAAATAAATATAAATTTCGGTACAATATGCTGCATTTGTTTTTGATCTGTGGAATAACAGGTAATTTTGTAAAATTTATTGATAACGAGTGGGTTGTGGCCAACACTAAACTCTCCACACCACAAATATTGACAATGAAATATTTTATTCATTCTAAATTTTACTACCAAGAATAAAAATTTTCTAACGATAGTATATTTTCATGTTAAGATAGACAAACTATTAATGCAGTATGGTGAAGAATTCTAATGTTGTATGAAATATTTTAATAAAAGCAGATAAATTTTGTTTTAAAGGACGTTAGAGCATTTTGACAATTTTGACACGTAATATCATATGAAGAAATTTTTGTTATTTATGAAAAGCTAATCAGTTCGATGTTCAAGCTCTTTACATTATAACATGAAATCAAATTACTGAACTTTTCCATACATAAGAAATTTATCTTATTATATACATTTTTATTCATACTAAATTTTACTACCAGGAAAATAAATTTTCTATCGACAGTATATTTTTATGTTAAGATAGACAAACTATTATTGCAGTATGGTGTAGAATGCTTATGTTGTATGAAATATTTTAATAAAAACAGATAAATTTTGTTTTAAAGGACGCGAAAGCATTTTCCAAATTTTGACAGGTGATATCATATGAAGAAATTTTTTGTTATTTATGGAAAGCTAATCAGTTCTATGTTCAAGCTCTTTACATTATAACATGAAATCAAATTACTGAACTTTTCCATACATAGAAATTTATCTAATTACATTTTTATTCATACTAAATGTTACTACCAGGAATATAAATTTTCTTCCGATAGTATATTTTTATGTTAAGATAGACAAACTATTAATGCAGTATAGTGAAGAATGCTTATGTTGTATGAAATATTTTAAAAAAAGCAGATAAATTTTGTTTTAAAGAACGCGAGAGCATTTTTCAAATTTTGACAGGTGATATCATATGAAGAATTTTTTTGTTATTTATGGAAAGCTAATCAGTTCTATGTTCAAGCTCTTTACATTATATCATGAAATCAAATTACTACACGTTTCCATACATAGAAATTTATCTAATTACATTTTTATTCATACTAAATGTTACTATCAGGAATATAAAATTTTCTTCCGATAGTATATTTTTATGTTAAGATAAACAAACTATTAATGCAGTATAGTGAAGAATGCTTATGTTGTATGAAATATTTTAAAAAAAGCAGATAAATTTTGTTTTAAAGAACGCGAGAGCATTTTCAAAATTTTGACACGTGATATTATATGAAGATTTTTTTTGTTATTTATGGAAAGCTAATCAGTTCTATGTTCAAGCTCTTTACATTATAACATGAAATCAAATTACTGAACTTTTCCATACATAGAAATTTATCTAATTACATTATTATTCATACTAAATGTTACTATCAGGAATATAAATTTTCTTCCGATAGTATATTTTTATGATAAGATAGACAAACTTTTAATGCAGTATGGTGTAGAATGCTTATGTTGTATGAAATATTTTAAAAAAAGCAGATAAATTTTGTTCTAAAGAACACGAGAGCATTTTCCAAATTTTGACAGGTGATATCATATGAAGATTTTTTTTGTTATTTATGGAAAGCTAATCAGTTCTATGTTCAAGCTCTTTACATTATAACATGAAATCAAATTACTGAACTTTTCCATACATAGAAATTTATCTAATTACATTTTTATTCATACTAAATGTTACTACCAGGAATATAAATTTTCTTCCGATAGTATATTTTTATGTTAAGATAGACAAACTATTAATGCAGTATAGTGAAGAATGCTTATGTTGTATGAAATATTTTAAAAAAAGCAGATAAATTTTGTTTTAAAGAACGCGAGAGCATTTTTCAAATTTTGACAGGTGATATCATATGAAGAATTTTTTTGTTATTTATGGAAAGCTAATCAGTTCTATGTTCAAGCTCTTTACATTATATCATGAAATCAAATTACTACACGTTTCCATACATAGAAATTTATCTAATTACATTTTTATTCATACTAAATGTTACTATCAGGAATATAAATTTTCTTCCGATAGTATATTTTTATGTTAAGATAAACAAACTATTAATGCAGTATAGTGAAGAATGCTTATGTTGTATGAAATATTTTAAAAAAAGCAGATAAATTTTGTTTTAAAGAACGCGAGAGCATTTTCAAAATTTTGACACGTGATATTATATGAAGATTTTTTTTGTTATTTATGGAAAACTAATCAGTTCTATGTTCAAGCTCTTTACATTATAACATGAAATCAAATTACTGAACTTTTCCATACATAGAAATTTATCTAATTACATTATTATTCATACTAAATGTTACTATCAGGAATATAAATTTTCTTCCGATAGTATATTTTTATGATAAGATAGACAAACTTTTAATGCAGTATGGTGTAGAATGCTTATGTTGTATGAAATATTTTAAAAAAAGCAGATAAATTTTGTTCTAAAGAACGCGAGAGCATTTTCCAAATTTTGACAGGTGATATCATATGAAGATTTTTTTTGTTATTTATGGAAAGCTAATCAGTTCTATGTTCAAGCTCTTTACATTATAACATGAAATCAAATTACTGAACTTTTCCATACATAGAAATTTATCTAATTACATTTTTATTCATACTAAATGTTACTACCAGGAATATAAATTTTCTTCCGATAGTATATTTTTATGTTAAGATAAACAAAATATTAATGCAGTATAGTGAAGAATGCTTATGTTGTATGAAATATTTTAAAAAAAGCAGATAAATTTTGTTTTAAAGAACGCGAGAGCATTTTCAAAATTTTGACACGTGATATTATATGAAGATTTTTTTTGTTATTTATGGAAAACTAATCAGTTCTATGTTCAAGCTCTTTACATTATAACATGAAATCAAATTACTAAACTTTTCCATACATAGAAATTTATCTAATTACATTATTATTCATACTAAATGTTACTATCAGGAATATAAATTTTCTTCCGATAGTATATTTTTATGATAAGATAGACAAACTTTTAATGCAGTATGGTGTAGAATGCTGATGTTGTATGAAATATTTTAAAAAAAGCAGATAAATTTTGTTCTAAAGAACGCGAGAGCATTTTCCAAATTTTGACAGGTGATATCATATGAAGATTTTTTTTGTTATTTATGGAAAGCTAATCAGTTCTATGTTCAAGCTCTTTACATTATAACATGAAATCAAATTACTGAACTTTTCATTACATAGAAATTTATCTAATTACATTTTTATTCATACTAAATGTTACTACCAGGAATATAAATTTTCTTCCGATAGTATATTTTTATGTTAAGATAGACAAACTATTAATGCAGTATAGTGAAGTATGCTTATGTTGTATGAAATATTTTAAAAAAAGCAGATAAATTTTGTTTTAAAGAACGCGAGAGCATTTTTCAAATTTTGACAGGTGATATCATATGAAGAATTTTTTTGTTATTTATGGAAAGCTAATCAGTTCTATGTTCAAGCTCTTTACATTATATCATGAAATCAAATTACTACACGTTTCCATACATAGAAATTTATCTAATTACATTTTTATTCATACTAAATGTTACTATCAGGAATATAAATTTTCTTCCGATAGTATATTTTTATGTTAAGATAAACAAACTATTAATGCAGTATAGTGAAGAATGCTTATGTTGTATGAAATATTTTAAAAAAAGCAGATAAATTTTGTTTTAAAGAACGCGAGAGCATTTTCAAAATTTTGACACGTGATATTATATGAAGATTTTTTTTGTTATTTATGGAAAACTAATCAGTTCTATGTTCAAGCTCTTTACATTATAACATGAAATCAAATTACTGAACTTTTCCATACATAAAAATTTATCTAATTACATTATTATTCATACTAAATGTTACTATCAGGAATATAAATTTTCTTCCGATAGTATATTTTTATGATAAGATAGACAAACTTTTAATGCAGTATGGTGTAGAATGCTTATGTTGTATGAAATATTTTAAAAAAAGCAGATAAATTTTGTTCTAAAGAACGCGAGAGCATTTTCCAAATTTTGACAGGTGATATCATATGAAGATTTTTTTTGTTATTTATGGAAAGCTAATCAGTTCTATGTTCAAGCTCTTTACATTATAACATGAAATCAAATTACTGAACTTTTCATTACATAGAAATTTATCTAATTACATTTTTATTCATACTAAATGTTACTACCAGGAATATAAATTTTCTTCCGATAGTATATTTTTATGTTAAGATAGACAAACTATTAATGCAGTATAGTGAAGTATGCTTATGTTGTATGAAATATTTTAAAAAAAGCAGATAAATTTTGTTTTAAAGAACGCGAGAGCATTTTTCAAATTTTGACAGGTGATATCATATGAAGAATTTTTTTGTTATTTATGGAAAGCTAATCAGTTCTATGTTCAAGCTCTTTACATTATATCATGAAATCAAATTACTACACGTTTCCATACATAGAAATTTATCTAATTACATTTTTATTCATACTAAATGTTACTATCAGGAATATAAATTTTCTTCCGATAGTATATTTTTATGTTAAGATAAACAAACTATTAATGCAGTATAGTGAAGAATGCTTATGTTGTATGAAATATTTTAAAAAAAGCAGATAAATTTTGTTTTAAAGAACGCGAGAGCATTTTCAAAATTTTGACACGTGATATTATATGAAGATTTTTTTTGTTATTTATGGAAAACTAATCAGTTCTATGTTCAAGCTCTTTACATTATAACATGAAATCAAATTACTGAACTTTTCCATACATAAAAATTTATCTAATTACATTATTATTCATACTAAATGTTACTATCAGGAATATAAATTTTCTTCCGATAGTATATTTTTATGATAAGATAGACAAACTTTTAATGCAGTATGGTGTAGAATGCTTATGTTGTATGAAATATTTTAAAAAAAGCAGATAAATTTTGTTCTAAAGAACGCGAGAGCATTTTCCAAATTTTGACAGGTGATATCATATGAAGATTTTTTTTGTTATTTATGGAAAGCTAATCAGTTCTATGTTCAAGCTCTTTACATTATAACATGAAATCAAATTACTGAACTTTTCCATACATAGAAATTTATCTAATTACATTTTTATTCATACTAAATGTTACTACCAGGAATATAAATTTTCTTCCGATAGTATATTTTTATGTTAAGATAAACAAAATATTAATGCAGTATAGTGAAGAATGCTTATGTTGTATGAAATATTTTAAAAAAAGCAGATAAATTTTGTTTTAAAGAACGCGAGAGCATTTTCAAAATTTTGACACGTGATATTATATGAAGATTTTTTTTGTTATTTATGGAAAGCTAATCAGTTCTATGTTCAAGCTCTTTACATTATAACATGAAATCAAATTACTGAACTTTTCCATACATAGAAATTTATCTAATTACATTATTATTCATACTAAATGTTACTATCAGGAATATAAATTTTCTTCCGATAGTATATTTTTATGTTAAGATAAACAAAATATTAATGCAGTATAGTGAAGACTGCTTATGTTGTATGAAATATTTTAAAAAAAGCAGATAAATTTTGTTTCAAAGAGCGTTAGAGCATTTTGACAATGTTTACATGTGATATCATATGAAGAAATTATATGATATCTATGAAAAGCTAATCAGTTCTAAGTTCAAGCTATTAATATTCTTCTATCAATATGAAATCAATGAACTGATCATTGCCAAATATAAAAAAATTCTCTTGTTACATATAAGTTTCATACAAATATCCATTAAATAAAATATAATTTTTGAAACCGTTGAATATTTTTCTTTTAACATTGACCAACTTTGAATACAATTTTATGAAGATTCTTGGTGTTGTATAAATAGTTGAAACCAAATTAAAATATCTCTAATTTCCAGGTCGTGAGAGCATTTTTTCAGTTTTAATAGATGAAATCATAAAGAAACATTGGGAAAAAATGAACCGTTGTCTATGGAAAACTAATCAGCTCTAAGTTTATGGACTTAACACATGTGATATCAATATGAAGTCAATCGGACTTATAGTTTGGGCTGCAGAGAGGACACAAAAAAAAAACAACGTAAATGATGAATTCATAGAGAAGAAATCAAAAGTTGTCTATGGAAAACTAATCAGCTCTAGGTCTTTGCACTTTACACATATGATGTTAATATGAAGTCGATCAGACTTATAGTTTGGGCTGTAGAGAGGACACAAAAAAGATAAATGCTACGGCGTACGGCGTACGGCGTACGGCGTACAGCGTATACGCCATACACACAAACACATCACGACGAAACTCATAGTGTGCATTCTCTACATGATACCCATTGAGAAATTGATGTAAAAAAAATACGCTTAAATTTTGCGAAATCATGACTCTCCCCTATTCCATAGTGTGGAGAGTAAAAAATATGGCAATTAGATACATATATGCCAATTACATAGCAGCGATTAAAGTGAATGGCCCATTAATCCAAGTAAGTTCTGACTCGATTGTAACTAATAAGTAAAATTCGTCATACCTACATTCAATAAGTAAGAAGTTATGAAAAAAGAGCCAAACTCTCCATACCTAATGTAAAGTCCTTCAAACGCAACACTGATGCGAGTATAAATATTAGTATAGTAAGACATGCATAAAAGCAGAATAAATCAAAAATTAGATAACACAATCGTCCAATAAAATAAGACTAAATAAATTTGGCAGCTGTCCTTGTATTATTAAGGAGAACGTACTGTAACGTATGTAAGTACCTACTGTGTCCTGGGTAATATTGCCCTGGTCACGGATCTTGAATATGCTATTTTCTTCTCCATCCTAAGCCTCATGACTGAGTATGGTGACTACACTCAACCACCCGCCGAATGGTCCGCCACCGCGTTGGACGGTCTAGGTCAAATCAAAGGGCTTCAGTGATAGAAGATTCTGTAGCGGGCTTAACAAAGTCGCTCCATCAGGGTCGGCGAGCGACCTCGGGATCTTATATCCTTCACGGCTTCCGTTGCGACGAGCTTCTCGAGGTTAACTGGGGCCTTTCTGGCAAGGTGTCCAAACTACTGAAAGATTCGCTGTAGACAGACAATCCTTTATCTGAAGTTCATTTAGTATGGACACATTGATAATTCCATTCTAGACACATGAAATTCCAGAATCTTCTTCTCCTCCGACCCCATCTTACAACATCCTTGTAATATATCATGAACTGGATCTTGTAATCTATCATGTTATGAAAAAAAATATGTAAATTGATATACAACTATTTCAAAAATAACACAATATATTCTTCTGGAATTGTAGAATATGGATTTTTCTTCTAGCAATTTTCATGGGAAAGAATTTTCTTCAACACTTCACCTACACTGAGAATATTTTGTACTGCTGTGAATCCACACAGTGACATCATTAGAAAGCGATTTACGGCAGATGTCGCTCATGTATATGTAAAAAACGCACCTTCTTCCCGTAACTTTTTCGTCTTCTTCTTTTTCCGCCCTTTTGAATACAAAACTCGCGTCATTTGTTTCTATTAGTGACACCTGGTTAATCTCGCCTGCGATATTCTGTGTTGGGAATAGTATGTGTCGTCATTAAGAGAATGTTCTGGAAAGTTGAGTAATTTTTTGGGTTATGATGAAGAAGAGGCGGTATAAAAAACATGGAAATATGTTGAAAGCTTAATACATAAATCAAGATTTTCTTTTGAGGTGAGGTCTTTGTTCAACTCGATGGTTTTATTTATTATGAATCAATTAAATAATTTATTTTTTATCTACCTATTTTAGTATTTTGTATAAGCATATTTTATTATATATGTAAATTTAATTTACCAACTAGTTTATAATCTATCAGTAATCATTCTGATATTCAATAATGATATCGATTGTCGGTCGAAATTGTCTGTTTACTTGGATTTATTTCAAATATAAACATAAAATTAGTGTTTTTTACTATCTATTTTTTTCTCAGTGTATGACGACAAGGCAAACCAAGGAGGCAAGTCTGGTACAACGGTGAAATCAAAACCCTCATAATTACCCGTATCATGGAAATAATTATCATATGGAATTCTATCATATCATAAGATATTATAGAACCCCATATGATAATTATATCCATGATATGGGAAATCATAAGGGTTTTGATTTCACCATTTGACCGGACTTGCTCCCCAGATATAAATATATTTTTTGCTTATTTATTTACAATTCAAGTGAGTAAGAACTAAGTACCTAAATGTCTATAAATTTATTAAGTAAAATTTACTTTCAAATACATATATAAATATATAGTTAAATAACTGTCATAAAGAGATCGTCGCATGAATGAAGAGGAGTCGTATGAATGATTCCACATCACTAGCCTTAAGGCATGTGCTGGAATTTATAAAAAAATAATGAAATTATACATTCCTTAAACAAAATAATATTTTGTATTCGATATCTTTATTTTTAATAAAAAAAAACTTCATTGATTCTTACATTATTTTTTGATAACGGAGTACAGTTGGAACAACCCATCTTTATGTTTGTGTAAACTACACGATTCCATGTAATGTATGATATATTTAGGTAGCAATATTGCCCGTACAAACGATAGCCCAGCGTCCAATTCATTGGTCACGTTCATAAGCATGTGGGTCCTTCTGCCCCCCTCCTAGTCCAGGATCCCACCTGACCTTACGCCATTGAATTATGGCCCCGTGAGGTGTTGTTGCCGTCGACATCCATCTTATGGGAATTTACCCACGGGACATACTAATTCAAAACTGTTCAAGACAAAGCCTTCTTCAAGTTTCAATGTAAATTACGTTAATGCTATTATGTTATTATATCGGACTAAGAATTTCTCCGTTTTATTTCAATTTATTGTTTCTTTGTGAGTAATGCCTTTGTGGATTCTATTTCATTTTAGAAAGTAAGGTATTCTCAAAATTTATTGATCATCATAAATTCCACCATAAGGTCAATAAGGAAAAACTATCCGTGATCGTGTTCGCAAAGCATTTGAAATAAGAAAAACACGTGGAATAGAGGACATCGTTTCGTGGAGTAGATCCAGAGAGACCACGTAGCCAGATTTGACAGTGATATACTTGCGTATATAACAGCAAATGAAATCCCCTCTGGTCGCCGTTTACCAGGAAGACAACCCAATAGGTGGAAGGATAGTTGGACTTCGTCTTCTCAAAAGGTATAGTTTTTGAATAACAGACCAACAGGTCTACTAAACGAAGAAGAAGAAGAAGATTATAAATTTCTAGACCTGAATGAAAGTTGCATGATAAAAAACTGTTTGATAATTGTGGATTATTAAAGTGTTTTGAAAATATTTATACTCAGAAAAAGGCTATAAGTATTCACATACTTACTTACTTACTTTACGTGTCCGGGTTAGATTCTGCCACTCCAGTAAACCGCGACTTTCATCGCTTTGTCATTGGCCATAATCAGGTCCCTAGGTGTACAGCCTCCCCTCATCAGTGGACACATCAATAGGTGGCTGTCATCCTGGGTTTCGCCACAATCACAACAAACATCATCATCTGCAGGCAGGTACCCCCACCTCTTGAGGTTCTTCTTGTATCGAGTGACACCAGCTCTCAGCCTATTGAGGGTAGTCCAAATAGAGTATGGGAGATGTTCGCCCAATCGTGCACCCTCTTGTAAGTCAGTCTGTGACGTCGCTCCAAAATCCAGCTTCCATAGCTCTTCTCTCCGTTGCTGTGAGGTCTCAACAGGGGAGGTAGTTTTGATAAAACTATTTCTAGACTTGAGACGCGACGTAACTGGCCGATGGTGATGCAGGGGGTGTCTTCGGTCGTGAAATCGTTTGTATCTCTCCGCATCTGCCGCAGTCCTTCGTCGTATGTAAGGTGGAGCGATTCCGATTATTGGGTATAGCTTTTCGGTTGGTGTTGGCTTTAAACATCCAGAAATTATTCGTACCGTTTCGTTTATCGCTTATCGCTTAGTATTCACATAAAAAATGAGGACAAATTTTTCTTCACATTGAAAGGAAGAATCATAAAATATTTCACGTCAGACCGTTGATTGTTTACATTCATTTATTTATTTACCTATTTATAGACATTTCATCCAGCATTGAATGTTACATGAAAATATTTTTGGATGCGCCGGGTAACTGTTTAGGTACATACATTCATACTGCCAATCTCAAACACATTTTGTCAAACGCAGTCGTTTTAGACAATAAACAAATTCAAATACAGAACATACATTATCTATTGTGAAACGATATAAATGGTAATTAAACAATTATACTAAGTTTGAATGAAATACAAGATTGTTCAATTTTATCAAAATATCAAGATGAAAACAGTGTTGACATGCATTGTTATCGTCAATACACAAAATCTGAAAATTTCAGGGCTCAAAATCAACTACAAAATTCCAGTACGGACAGACGTATGAAATTAAATGAAATCATGTAAAAAATACAAGCATTCAAACAAAGAGCATTAGAAAAAAATTGTCGTCTGTTAGAAAAAGGATATTTCTACATATTCTAAACGAATGGGTTGTGACCAACGGTAAACTCCTCACTAACAAGTCAATCTATAAAGTATTCAAATACCTATTGTATAGAAAATATTCAGCATATTCATGAAATGAGTTTGTTAAATTATTTTTTATTTAAATATTTTATTATGAAAACTTAATAATTCTTCAATGCCATTTTATGAACGCTATGAGCCTTTTTACCAATATGAAAGTTTCCTGAGCTTGGAGTCAATTTGAAATATTTGACAGTTAAAAAAAATAAGAAGCACTATTCAGATATATGTAAATAATTTGTATACCTTATTTGTAAAAGTAACAGCCCCAGAACAGGTTTTGCCTAGTGGGGCGTTACTTACTTAACCTAAATGTGTAAAATTGTCTTTGTATTAACAATAAATAAATAAATAAATAAATAAATAAATAAATATCCTTCAAAATCTAATGAGGTCTAAGTGAGTATTAGATATACAAATTTGCAAAATTTGAATCGAATCGATTGAGTACTTTAGTCTATAATCGATAAAGTAAAATAAACACGCCGTACATAGCACACAGTACATAGCACGCAGCACATAGCACACACTCACATATACATTGTGATGAAACTTTCAGAATACAATCTCAGCATGATACTATTTGATAATCTACAATAAAAAAATAGCCTTAAAAATTGCGAAATCATAACTCCCCACTATATCCCCTTGGGTTAGTGAGGAGTTAGAAGAATGGAAAATACCGCATTTAATTTAAAGAATATTTTATTCGGCGTATTTATGTACCTACCGAAATTGTGAACGTTTTTTTCTGGAGGGGGGGGGACGATATTTCACAAAAAAGTGTTAATATTTTATTCAAATTGAAAGTTATGCGACATGTGAAATTTACACTTGAGCGGGCACGGCAGCGGACAAACACAGGACATAGGACACCCTCGCGGTGGGTTAAGATATTGTTTTTGTTTTGTGTCCGAAAAAATGGATATTGGCAGATATTCCTTTGGGTGTCGGTCCTAATGTGGCAGGCGACATATCAGCACGCAGACATGACCTCCACCCTCGTTTCAACCACATCTGAGAACCTCCCCACTCCAACCCACTACCAACACCAACCAACCCCTAAAAGGACACCCTCAGTCACTTGTTATTATGACAGGGACATCAAATCGAAATGCAGAGTTGAAATGTTTGAGTTTTGAAGATAAAGTGAATAAAATTGCAACTACATAATATGTTATAAAGTCCGAGAGATAGCAACGTTTTCGATGGCTGGTTTTTAGATATTTTCTTTCTTATAAATTACATATACGTATGAAAAAGCTAAGTCTAGCACCTGGTAGCGGTTGCGTTTGCCTGTAAAAGTGAAAATTGTAAAATTCAACATTATTTTAATATAATCTGTACCTACTTGTAAGTTATTTGTAGCTATAAAATACGTCCGATTGTGAAATATGTACTTACTTTTATTTAAATATGTAAAAAAGAAAAGAAGATTTTTATGCAGATCTTCCTCAAGATTGCGCTGAACAATCATTATATAAGAGCGCAAAACGGACTTACAAAGATACAAATGATACTAAAATCTGCAATTTTCACCTATAGAAAGGGGATGCGCATTGCTAAACAAAACCACTCCCAGGTGCCAGAATTGAAGGAATATGAAAAAAAACACATTTCAATAATGATGGAAATATGAAAAAAAACATTAAAAATGAATTGTTTTTTGACATTGCTATATCTTAGACTAATATGCTTAGATACAGAAAGCATCCTGGGGGGCAAGTCTCGTCAAACGGCGAAATCCAAACTCTCACAATTACCCATATTATGGATATAATTTTTATACATAATAATTTCATTTTTTATATTTTATTTTTTTGTATAATGGAGCTCTCAAATACCTTAAGATATCATAGAACTCCATCATAGAACTCCATATAATTAGCAGACTCCTAAAACTTTGCTCAATTAAAACATCAATTTTGGACTTAATGGGAGAGATGTCTTCTTCAGCAAACTTATAAAATGGAGCCGATGACCTTCTGGTGCTCATGTCATAGTTAAAGTGAAATTCAAATGTTTTAATGTGATGTAAAAGTTTATAACAGCATCGATTGGTTTGTGTGCAGCTAGATAAACTTGAATATTACGAATATAATATAAAAAAACGACTGAATAAATTAGCTTGTACCTATGGTTGTGCAAAGAAGGTCGGAATAGAGGAATGTTTTTCTTTCTCAAAAAAATTTCAATCCATGAAAACATTATAAAACTCAAGTCATTTTATACATTATTGGCATTATAGCCGTGTACAATTTCGTGTAAACTACTATTAAAAATATATTCCATTATTGTTACCAATTGTTACCTATAGTAAAATCAATTTGATTTTAATGCATTTCGAACACTTCAGCATTTTGTGCATATCGTCCTTGAATAAAAACATTCATTCATTATGCATGTCGTAAACAATACATGATGTAATATCATTTAGATTATTTGACGATTTGATGTTTAATAGAGGGTTTTCATCGTCACTCGTTTCCAACTCCTTTCTTCATTTTGATGAAGGTACCTGACGATGTCCTTTTTTTACACTTTTCCCCCCGCTGCGGGTTAGGCCTCACAGCGGGTAGGGGTGGTTGACGTCCGTCCATACGTCCTGAACGTCCGTCCTGTCCAGTTTTCTCCGGGGGATGTAAACAAATTCGAATACGGAATACTACTTGTGACCCCTTCAAATTTGAGACGGAACAAGGGAACAATGTTTGCATTTGGCATACGATATGTGATTATTTTTGCATATACAATACAATAAGTACTATATAAGTAGATATGTCCATACATATTATATAGTTTTTGTTGATTCGACCAAGATTACTTTTAGAGGTAGGTAACCTCAGTATTTACATTTACGTGCGTCGATTAAGACATCGTACAAATGTAAATATTTATATAGCATATTTAAAACTAATTTTGGCAATAGACCACCTAAGAGATGGAGAAATAGCTGGAGATCGACTTCACTAGAGGGCTTAAGGGAGGAGCACAGTTACTGAGAAAAACAGGTTTTTTCAAAAACTTACAACAAGAAGAAGTAAAACTATTTTCAAATAAATAATTAAACAAAATAAAAACAAACAAAAAACCATTAAAGTATTAATTAAATAGGGTTTTAAAGGCATAATTGAAGGAAAATCATTAACCAAGATTTAAAATCAAAAGAAATTAAAAAATACGTACGTAACTAATGATTCAAAAGTTTTTGTGTTCACAGTATTTTTCCACAATATTTTATACCTTGAGTCACCTGGCGGAAACGTTCGGTCATTGTAATCGAATTTTGTGGAAAAATACTTATACTTAAGTATATTTATTCAATTAACGTTAATATAATAAATAATTGTTTAAAATTATGATGTGAAATATGTGCTTGCCCTGTCGTAATAAATCAATATATGATCGTTATTTTTCTTCTTACCAATCCCCAGTGAAAATACAGTTAAAGTTTATTTTTCTTGAACAATTAACTGAACGATGAACATGGTCAAACGTGTTAAAAATATTTAAATTATTCAGTCACTTAGAGATAATATTTTTGTACTGATAATTCTATCAGATTTGGATTTTCTTTCCTAAAACCACAATACCAATTTATTGTTTTATAATTCATAAACACAAAAAACTTGATTGATAGCATAAACAAATACCTCATGGAAAGATAAAATATCGGAACGATGCAAATGTGATATGTATGTGGTACCCTGGTACCCAAAAAAGGACGTTGATAGATTCCCATGTCGATATCAATAAGGCTTATGTGGTACACAATATACATTTGTTTAACGTCATATTTGCCTTAGTGTCCGATATAATAGGTTAGGTAAGGTTCCATCTTCCATCTGACAGACAGATCCCGGAGCGGGTTCGACCATCGCATGCATACCAAATCACCTTATCAGTTATGCATACCATCACTGCTTACAGATAGGGTGTACTTTATACATACTACATCTTTCAAGAAGGCTCTTATGCCTATGCTATTGTTTTATCCTATACAAAATTAATATCTTATAATTTTGGTGTAACATATAATTATACTAATACAATTATTCAGAATATTATTATTTGTACCAAAAGAACAGTATTATATGGTGTACAGGGTTGCCATATTATTTATTTTATTTTGTGTATATTGCTTCTCGGGAAAATATTAGGTCAAATATTAATTTAACATGCACCCAATATTCAAGTTGCCTCGTTCTGGAGATTTGACATGTTTATAGACACGCAGAACCGGACTGAAAACCCAATTATAAACAAATATAAACCCCATCGCGAATCAAACCGGGTTCATGAATCAGACATGTAGCCAACTGATCCACGAAACCGATACCATTAAGAGAACTGAAAAAACCTTACAAATCTTTAGCAACATATTCATGTATATTTATTTATTCACATAAACAAAACAGAAATAATAATAGTGCACCAATAGTACAATTAATTATGCAACATAGGCCTGGTATTACAGTTGGCCCTCAACTCATTAAGTTTGTCAAACTCAATATTAATGTTAAGGGGAGATTGAATCCATTTCCATATTACAGTGCAATATGACATGTCAGTTACTAAATCTTCAATTATAGACATATTTTACTTTTTCTGTGGTTATTATCTGTCAAATATTAAATAACCTCAAATAATACGAACTACAAAACGGGACGCTACGACTTGAAATACTATTGTTTTATTATCCAACATGGTAAATTTAATTTTTTTCACCAAAATAATGGTTTTATATGCCCATTTTCGTTTCAATATGGCTGTCAGTTTGTTTTGTTGTGTGGCGCTACCGTCGATACAACTAACGCCTGACAAAATGCTCCGAAAGGACACTTAATTGTATGTTAAATGCTGTGTAAATTAGTATATTTGTTCTACTTTTTATGGCATTTCCATACAATTTGGATGAAAAAACATTATGTACTAATCTTTAGAAATATATTCATGTATGTGCTAAATGCAGTGTAAATTACTTTATTTTTTCAACATTTTATGGCATTTCGATACAATTATGATAAAAAAACACATAAAAAATTGTTTTGAGACGATTTCAGGATTACATTATGATAATTGTTTTAAAACGAAATAATTCTATGATTTTTTTTTGTAAAAATCACACTGTAATGACTAATTCATTGTTTTAAATTACAATAAAAAGTAAAAAATAACATGAAATTAGGGAAAACAGTGCTGATATTAATAAATATATGTACGTTCATCACTTATATGGCTAGCCTCTAAAGTATAATCGTGATATATTTCCCATCAAATCAACATGTTCTATACAAAATATTGTGGTTTTCCACCGCATTCATACTTACCTACATCTTGTGAAATAGTAGGCATAACCCAGACACTGATATACGCAAATGCATATATTTATCTTATCACCTCAACACGTGTTTTGTTGATAGCTATTGCCTTGATGAATTTCCTCATTTGTTAAAGGCTTCGGAAGAAGAGGGGTTTGGATGTACACACGAAGCAAATCCAAGGAGACATTACATGTTATATTTTTCAAACAACGCTCATACATATGCATCAAATGAAAACAGTACTTCTTGTAAACAAATCTTGTCAATATTTTTGGAGTAACATAGGTGAAAGACATATTTCAAGCAATTCATTTACTGGAAAAACTCAGTTTTTTTATATGGCCTGATTCAAAACGACCGCTTCTTAGTCAGCAAAGATGACAACTCATCCTTTAAAGCTTTTTCACATTCATAAAAAAAACAATATATTATGAAATATGCATATTATTGTAAAATATGGAGGGTTAATATAAAATATATACATATACTATTCACTATGATATAATATATCATAGTGAATATGTATATATTATTGTTTATTTTGCAAAAAAGGTTAATTAGTTCGTTATCTATGTATCTAAATCTTAATAAAATGCAAAACAGAGTGACTTCTTTCTTTATCTTTATTCAGCCGTCCCTCTCCTCTGCTAGAAATAGGCCTCCATCATATTTTTTCAGGTTTCTCTGTCCTGAGCCTTCTGCATTCAGTCACCAGCTACCCTCTTCATATCATTGGACTATCGCGAAGTTGGTCTTCCTTCACCGACGTTGATTGTCATTTTTCGCAATATTTTGCCGAGACCACGAGTCTAGAGGAGCTTCTAGAGCTACTCTTCGTGCCATGCATTCCTTGTCATTGAAGGGGCCGTTTTCAGTCCCCATATGCGGAACGGGTGGAGGTGGCCGTAGAAGGTGGTCTTCCTCTACTCCTCCTGTCCTCACGTGGTCTCCATTCAGTGTGACTAATAATCATCTAATATACAAATTAAATTACATAAACAATATCAATGTATAGGTACCAGAGTTTATTTATAAGTGGGTTCGTCGCAATATAACCACTGTACGCGTGCTTTCTTACATTCCTTAATATGATAATAAAATTAGTACGTAAAAATGTTTATTTTGGTGCGTTTTTATTTGCTTGGGGGTGTGAGATGGTGTGGCATCTGACCCGCTGGTAATTAGGGCGGTAAAGTGGACTTAACGGGCGATGAACTGGGAGGTCGTAAAAAAGGCGGGAAAATAGAATGGGCCATGTGGAGGAGTCCGGAAGGAAGGGTCTTGATTAACAGCATATTTGTCCATTCTTCCTCTCGCGTGAGAGGTAATGATCCCTATTATCGCCTGACCCAACAGGGAGCCGACTTGTTGAATGCGATTTACCTTTTTGCTCTTTTGTTTCGTGTGCAACGGCCTTTATTTTCCCCGGACGGACGGGATGGCTCCGTATTACAATAAACATGTTGTACTCATCATGGTTAATGGCGATGGTCTTTTTCAGAGACTATATACTTAATCTTGAACTTAGTTTCCTCGCGGCTAAGTCACCATGAGAGACCACAAAAAGCAACTGCAATATGGCCTAATCCTCCATGTCCTCCACCACAAATTTCTATTGGTCATTAGATTCCTGCATTTCCTGGAATTTGTACTTAAGGTACTTTGTTTCTTAACTCGGTTTAGAGTCTCCCGTAAGAGCCGGGTAATCGAAAATACAACAAGCAAAATAAAATCTCACATATATAATATAGCAATGAAGTTCACCATCCATTTTGAATATTGTGCCTTTTTAGCTGAGACGAATTTGGTGTTTTGGTTTTGATATTTCTAATAGATATGTATTTCTTTGTCTTTTGTCAATTAAAGTAATGTCTGGTCAGTTGTGTAGGTTTGTTCAGTCTGTGATCATGTTTCTATTCCAGTATAATTTGTCGTTTTCTGTTCCTACTGTTGTGGGCGTGTATTATAGTTATTATATATTTGACTTCTATGGTGGTATCGGTTTGATTCCTGGCCAGGATAAAAGTTTTTCTCGGTGTTTTTACTCTACATTTGTGAGACGATCAACATATGTAGTCTGCATAGTGGGGCAAATATCAAAATGAATATACTTTTACAAATATATTATTCCTTTGAATTGGTTTATTAAGTTTTTAACAAATACCTACTATTCCTATATTCAATTACTAATATTCTCATAATAGATATAAGAAATGGGCTTTCCATGTGTTAGTGATGTTACATTAGGGGTGATGGCGATAGTACAGTGGCTGTGTCATTGTGGGTGTTCGCAAGGCGTGACTGGGGGATATCTGAATTGTATGGCAACTATTGTAATATAAGGTATTCGATGTGGTAACTATCACATTTCTGAAAGTACAATATCTTCCTCTTCTTGTTCCCTCGTAGCTGATTCCTATATCGATTATTTCAGCCTTTGTGGCTCAGTTAGTAAGATATTTTACTGCTGAACCCGAGCTCCCGGGTTCGATTCCCGGTAGAGACACAGTATTTTATTGTGTTTTCTGTTTGGATCTGTGAGACGATAAATATTGTTAGTCGCCAGGATATGATAACTTGTTATTGAATGCTTGTGAAATAATTAATATTAGACATACTATTTGTTAGTTACCCTAGGAGCAAAAAAGTGCAGTGTTAGTCGAAAGTACAAACCTTTTTTTCGTGGGTCAAGTAAGCATTAAATGATCGCCAAAAAATGCGGAATTCGTCGGTGTTTAATTTTTGTCTGAATGCAGACAGGTAAAGTTTGATGATTTTTAATAAATATCAACTTTGTACAGGATTGATTTGTATTTCTAATACAATTTATTATTTCTCGTTTGACAATACTTTAATCTTTGTACTTGATAAATTTGAAATAGGTATACAATATACATACCGATTTACCAAGTTGTGAATACTTTCATTTCTCGTCGCTTGAAATAATTCTTCAGTGAGAATTTCATTTCCTCTCCCCTCATTAAATGCACTCACCAAGAGCTTTTGTTCTTGTTTCAAAGTGACCGTCTTTGTAAAGCAACAAATTATTTACATCTCAAACTTTCACAACCAACGGGACAAACCTTTTGTTAAATATGTCATTCAAATTACAAACAAAAATCATTTGATGCCATTGATTTATATAGAAATAAATGTAAAATATTAATGGACATTGATAGTTATAACCGTAATAATATAACTGTTTTAAAATATCTATTGAAAAAAAATTTAGTCACTGCATAATTATGCCCATTTTTTGTGAAATGGAGAGTCAAGCCACATTTCAGCTACTTGAACAATGAATAAAGTGACCCGAATCTTCCTTAAAAATGGTGGCTTATTCTACGTACATTAAGTATAAAAAGTTCTAAGTATAAATGTCTTTCGAATAAGTATGATGAATTTAATATTTACTTCGTATTTTACTATTGATCAAATTTAAAAAAATATAATATTGAAAACGTTTTAATCATGGGAGCGAGGGATGAAAAAAGATGTTATCGTGGAAAGATATTATAAACTGCCAAATACGTCATGTGATTCATGGGATCATAACAGTGTTTGTATAAATTATGTGTTATTTGACCAACTTGAGACATTTGCATCATGTAGAAATTTTTCAATACAATATGTGAATTTATGACGATATCATTATTATCAATTGACTATTACGAAAATCTTAGTTAAAAATAAAATAATAGTAATAAATAGGTTCTTCCTTGAACTCTAAGAATTTGTTAATTTCTATTAGCTTACCTGTGTTTCTAGTCTAGATATTGATTATTGTATTGTGAAATGTGTGTTATAGTGAAAAAAAAACAACCATATTTTAGCAGATTGAATATTCTTTAGCATTTTCGCTTATGTTACTAAAATGAATGAATTAAGATATATTCTTTAATATTTTTTGTGCTAACTTTCGTGTGTTTCGGTTAAAAGAAAACATAGGTAGAAACGAATAAAGTTTCCAGTATAATTTTTACCTTGAAGATAAAAGTAAGATTGGGGAGATTTAAAAGCAATTTTATTACTCGAATCACGCCATACCAAAGGGATAATTTGGTTTAACTATTTTTACGTGATCTATTTCTGCTATTTATTTTTACCCTTTTTCTCAATGTTCCCTTACGACTCTGTTATTACCCGCGATAAAACAGGGCCGAACTGTCTATAGTTTGAACGTACACAATATAATATGTCTAATAATCACATAATTAGAATTGATTTATTGAGTTCTAAAATAATCATTCCTACACATTATCGAATATTCACTAAATATTAAAAGTTTGGTTCCCTAATTGCAGAAAAACCCTATTATTCGATCGAATATTTAAAAAAAATATTTTCAAAATAAAAACACAACAATAAAAATGTTTTTATGGACGCAGACATTTTCAACTCATCTTAGCAATTTCATCGTGAAATTCTGAACGAAATGTACGACAGTGAATAGATAATATACCTATTCGCGTTCATAGTTTTTGAGATTGCTGCATTATTAGGTATATATCAATAAAAATCTAGATTCTTTTGTCATAAACTTATTCTTCCATTTTTACATTACTATCATAGTATAAATTTATTCTTTCTTAATGCTTCAACGAATTTGATATTAAATCATCGTTAAACGATTGTTTTTTTTACTTGGTGGCATCATTTTATAGTTTATGAAATTAAATGAAAATCAACTTTGTTTACACCACTAAAATTATAACTTTTATTCGATTGACTGAAAATTCCTCCAAAAAGAATTTGATATTTTGTTATATTACAATTTTGAGTTTTATCTTTTGAGTATGTTTTGTTGCTGTGGTTTCTCAGAGGAAGCTTAAGGTTGCAGATACAGTAATAAATTAATTAGCTAATTTATTAAAAATAATACAAAAATATCAAGAAAATAGATGTGTAATGTTGCAGGTAAATTCCCTTATACTAATATGTAACTCTGGCCTGTCTCAGTACAAGAGCGCGTTGCTTAGAGCCCTACACCCCGCTACGGCTACCGCCGTCATGCATACATAACGTTTCGTTCCTTATTTACATTGACAATTTTTCATAACTATTAATTATTTTATTAATTTTTTTAATAAGCTATATATTACCGATCTTTTCCTTTTTTCTATTTTATCGCCTTTTTGTTGTGAACTCTTATTTTTGTAATTTGCATACTTGTAATGCTTCGGCAGTACATATACTATAATTATTGTTTTTTTTATTATTATGGTTTTTGTAATATTGTGTAACTACTGTATATTTTATGTATAATTGTAAAAGGCTTCTGGCCGTAGATACAAATAAATAAATAAATAATCCATTACTTGACTCATATGTATGTGACATTATGCCTACTCTGAAAATTTGAATTAAAGTTGGTCATTATTTTAATGAAATGACGCCCAAATTAATAATAAATAGAGTGAGACAACCATTCCGTTCCTGAGGATAATCTGTGGCTTTCATAATATAATTCCTTTTGAAAACAAAGCTTAATTTGAGTTATAAAATGGTTTTATCATTACACTGGCCGCCAGGGGAGACCGTGGATGGATGCGGCTCCTTTTATTATTTTACGACTTTAATTTTACATTACTCTACCTCTACCTCTAACTCTTTCCTCCCCCCTCTCTTGACAACCCCAACCCTTTGGTTGCCAGTTCACTTTCTTCCCTGTTTTCTCGGCTAAAACCACCCTACTTTCGAATAATATACACCTCTCAGACATGCCCGATGTTGCTCTCAGTGAAAACATCAGAAAATAACCAATTATTTGCTTTTTCACTATATTTTGTGCAGATAATACAGACTAAGTTTTACAAAATGCAAGTACCTACGTTTAAATTTTGGCGATCTTCGTCAAGTACCTCAGTCTCTCAATGACAAAATTTATCTAACGTATCAAGCTTACCTCCTCCTTCTTCTTAGACTAGTTGTTGAAGGCCACTATAGAGCTTGTTTGCGCAGAATTTGCTGCCTCTAGTAATGTGGACTCCCAGCTTTGGGGGGTCTTCCAAGCATACTTCATTCCTCTGGATTTTCATTAAGAACAATGTGTGAGTCTTTGGGAGAACCTAATTTCCATGTATACTCCCAAACACCCATCTGACAACATATTGGATATCACACATATCTCTGATCGTACTGTTCCTTATTCTGTCACATTTAACTGTTCACATACGCACAATGTTCAGTTTTTTTTTTCATAATCTCTGTGTGTGTTATTTTTTGTCACCTGGCGATGCCAGCTGGATTTCAGATTTACTAATGGTCCAACATTACGTACCTATATCGTCAAATGATCGAATTAAAATTCGCTCTCACCATCAAAACAATGTCTTCGAAAAAACATAAAACACAGCAAAATCACAAAATAAATAATTAATTATCAATATGATTCGATAATTTTTATTAAATTACATTAACAGAAAAGAAAAACTTATAAAAATAGGAAAAAAAAAACAAAATAAAAGATACAGAACAATATAGTAGTATGTAGAGGATTTTGATTGGAGATGAAGAGGTAAAGGGGTAGGAAGGACAAATGAAGGTTATGTTGCATAAGCCTACCACTCTATCAACCGGCAATTCATTACTTCGTATCATTTTTAGATATTTGTTATAATGAAATTGGAAAATATCAATATCATCAACAACATTTCATTCATAAATACAAAGATTTTAATAAAGCATTAATATCTACTTTCAAAAAATTATAATTATATTATGAGAACGATGGATGACAGAAATTCCTTCAAGCTTCGTGCAAAATCTCGAAGTCAATAAGAACGGAGTGTCAATAAGAATGCTTTACATCCACTTACTTAAACGCAGTCACGAATCATGGGGGTACATGGGACAATTTGTAAACCGAGAATATTTTCCGGCTCGGAGATGATTCCTTGGAAATAAATCTCGGGTTGGGAGGGAAGGATGGGGCCGGAGGTAGGGGCCGGGTCAAAAAAGGGCCCGGACGACACCCCAGGGGCAGATTGTCTCCGGCCCCGGTCTACCCCAGAAATTAAGGAGTCCTAGTCAGGTGTAGGCAGGGACGGGCGGCCGCACGGGACTGCCCGACCATCCTGACATAATCCGCAGACGTAAGTGCGTGAACACTTTCAAAATTGAAACATATGCGGACGTAAGCGACAAAATTATTTTTATCAGTTTCAAGACAACAATACATTACTGATGCATCTCAAATCAATGTTTATATTTTCGTTTGTCAATTACTTTAAGCGACATAATTTTTTGAAACGTGTTTGAAACAATTGATAGAGAGAAACTTATCAAGAAACTGCGTCGTATTGGAATAATTGGAACTGAAAATAAGTGGTTTGTTGACTATTTATTTAATAGAAAACAAATAACTAAATACGGACATTTTTTTTCTAGTGCGCAGGTAACAGATAAAGGAGTACCTCAGGGTTCAGTTCTTGGCCCAATATTGTTCATTATATAATATATCAATGATATTATAAAATGTCTTGAATTTTGCGAAATCAAATTATTTGCAGATGGCACATTGATATATGTAACTGGTGATAGTATTGAACTTTGTCTTGAGAAAATTCAATTTGATTTGGAATTAATTGCTATCTGGCTAAATAAAAATAAATTAAAATTGAATGTATCCAAGAGTAAATTTATGATTATTGGTAAACAGATACTTAGTTACACTAAGTACACACTTAAGATTCATGATGAGGAAATTGAGGAGGTTGAAGACATAAAATACTTGGGAGTATTAATTGATAATGAATTGAGATTTGACAAGCACATATTATGTATTACGAAGAAAATCGCGAAGAAGGTGGGATTTCTAGGAAGGATAAGAAATAAACTTGATTTAAAAACATCTAAATTAGTGTATAATAACATTGTTGTTCCGCACATTAACTACTGCTCAAGTGTATTATTTATGAGCAATGTAGGTGAAAATAAAAAACTACAGATAATACAAAACAGAGCAATGAGGACAATATTAAAATGCAATAGATTTACCCGTATTGAATATATGCTTGAGCAGTTGAAAATTTTGACAGTGAAACAACAAATAATTCTGAATGTGCTAATTTTTATTTACAAATTAAAAAATAGACTTTTACCATCTTATTTACAAAAAAATACTATGTACAATTTTGAAGTTCACGCATACCCGACGAGAAGTAGGCGGGACTTTAGACTGCCGCAGACAAACCTGGCAGGTACACAAAATAGTATGTACTACAAAGGCTTACAACTTTATAATGATTTGCCTGAATGTGTAAAGGAAGCGTCTAGTCTTGCCGCTTTTCGTCGCTTAGGTGCTGAATACATAAAACAAAAGTTTTTTTAAAAATCTTGTGTTTCTATTGTTTATATATTATATTCTAAGACTATAATATCTGTTTTGTTTGTTTTGATACTATATTATTATTTTTTTTTTCATGTTCTTTGATGTCTTCTATTGTGGTTATGTGTTTTCCTTTTTTTTTACTTTATGTTTTATTGTTATTGATAGATACGTGTCATTTTTGTGTGTTCATTTAGTCATCCGATGTTGATTTGTTTATTTTTATTGCTTGTTTTTATTTTTGTTTATACTAGATGTAAGAAATTGTATTTTTTTTACATCTGAATAAAATATATACAATACAATACAATACAATACAATAATTGTGCCCCCTCATGCCAGCATTTTGCTATATTCTGTCAATTACTTTAAGCGACATAATTGTGGCCCCTCATGCCAGCATTTTGCTATATTTTGTCAATTACTTTAAGCGACATAATTGTGGCCCTTCATGCCAGCATTTTGCTATATTTTGTCAATTACTTTAAGCGACATAATTGTGGCCCTTCATGCCAGCATTTTGCTATATTTTGTCAATTACTTTAAGCGACATAATTGTGGCCCTTCATGCCAGCATTTTGCTATATTTTGTCAATTACTTTAAGCGACATAATTGTGGCCCTTCATGCCAGCATTTTGCTATATTTTGTCAATTTCTTTAAGAAAAATTATTGTGGTTCCTCATACCAGCAGTTTGCTGTCTTATACTTTTTAATTTTTTTTTGTACATACTTAATGTAAACAAATACATTCAACACTGGCGGGCTTATTACCATAAGATAATTTCTACCAACAAACCAGATTACATAGAAAGTTTAAAACATTGTGTATGTACACCAACAAAAGAATAATATTTTTTGTTTTGTATGAATTGTAAATATGTTGTACGTATTTGCTTCATTCAAATAAGATATCAACTAAAGTTTCAATAAATTGTTGAAATAAAAAAAATATTTGATAAGTATTTTGTCACCTACGTCGCTTTTCGCTTCATTACATTACGATATGTGACAAGAAGGCGAATAGAGCATTGTGTATGATGTACTAGAAATACAAATTACTGGACGGTTGGGGGGAGGGTACTCAGAAGGGTGGTTGCTTTTAAGGGGGTGTCATCAGTAAAGCAATATAAAATATTTATTTTATTTATATACAACACTCAACCTGCGTCGCATTATTTTATCATTATATTTTCGACCTTTAATGAAGAAAATAATTCTTCATTTATATTACATAAAATTTAAATATGTAATTCAACATAAAAAAATACAGTATCTGAATATGTCCGATGCTATACCAGACAGTTGGTTTGTTTCCTGATGGTTACAATTTTAGCTTGGTGTTGCATTGTGAATTTGCGAAATAATTCATCATTAATCTCCAATTGCAACTTGTTTTAAAATCCTACGTTTTCTTTCATAGTACAGGTGTCTTGACTATTTTTACTGTGAAATAGTAGTTAGCCATGATTTCACAATTTTAAGCGTACATAATAGTATGTATTAGTCTTGTGTTAATTTTTTTCCATCAGTTTATAAATAGGTATTGTTCTTTAGAGTTCATACTATGAGTTTTATCATTATGTTTTTTTTATAATGTATGATTTATGGTGTAATATGAAAATTTGTGTACTCTTTATAGCCCAAACTGTGATGATAATAATAAAAAAAAACATGCACCCTTCCCAAGTGGCGCGTTTATTGCCGTATGCCAATTTCTTCCAATAAATCAGTGTCTCCAGCCCAGAGAAGCTAAAAAAGCGCGAGTAATGAAATTAAACAAATTTTTCCTCTGCATGCTGATGATTGAACCCAGGTCGCCCGTACAGATGCCAAACGCTTAACATATTTTCAATTGATTCTCGGGTTGATTGAACACACACTCGACAACAAGTTGCCACATTTAGAGACTTATGATGTTTTTCGTCTCACAGATCCGAACTAAAAATTGTGTCTCCGCTGGGAATCAAACCTGGGGCCTTTGGCTCAGAAGTCAAATATTTAACCAACTGAGCAACGAAATTCGACAATATTGATATCATATGGAATAGCCTCAGTCCGAATATTGCGCTATCTAAATCACTTTGTAATTTTAAGGAAAAACTAAAGAAGGAATATTTATCCCTAACACCAGAACCCGAATTCCCCCCCATGTTCCTGTATTTTGTTGATTAACATATAATATAATATTGTCATATTTTGTAATCTGGTTGGTTGGAAGAAATTGCCTAATGTCAATAAGTCCGCCAGCATGAATTATATCAGGTACAAAACGATAAATAAATAAATAATGTTCATTTCTTCTGTATGATTTTTTTCGTCAAAACTTTCAAGATGCTCTCGTGTTTTGGTTTTTGAATACGTATTTTTTTTACTGCAGAGATGTGTGTTCCAACAATCACCCTTCATATATTACACCTCAGTTAATGCGTTTGTAGGTGTAACAAGGAAAGACTATGTTTCAAGTCTCAGTCTCGTTGACTAAATGTCTCGCTTAGTACACAACAAGGCACTAAAATCTCCCTCTATCGGCGGCAGAGGCAACTGTACGTTGTACATAGTATCACCCTCTTAGGTGTCGTAACGGTCGACAGAGGGCCATATACTGTTAATTCGGATGGGGAATGGAAGCATTCGGAAGAATTAATAAAGACAGCAAAATTACACCGACCATGCCGCATACCGCGTCGTCGCAAATTGAGAGAAAAATACCTTGACTATCGCAATTTGCTTTCAGAATTCATTCTGCTCGAAAGGCAATGACTTTAATTTTATTTAAATTACTGATTTAAATTTTCATATCATTCAATGAAGATAAAAACTCCACAAAAAGATGGACATCGATTAGGTATGTACATATGCAGCAGTGATCTTATTATGTAGGTAATTATCTCTTTTCTTACTCTATAATTTATTATTTATTTTGTTTTTTATCATTCCATATTTACAATGACAAGTAGATTACTGCTGCCCAACTAAGATATCCTGTTCTAGGTCTAGCAGTTAACATTTTTAGTGACAATAGCAATTATGAACCAGGTGATAGTTTCTTTCCGCATTAAATAGGCACACATTCTCAGTATGCTGCACTCACAACCACTACCTCAACTAACATCACTGGAGGTATAGCTTACACAAAACAAATCATCCAGGTCATAATGTCAGCCATAATACTTGTCATCAATCCAATCTCCGACGCGATTTGTCATTTGAAAACCATAATAATAATAATAATATATTTATTTAACATAAGAAAAAGTAAACTTACAGAAACAATACACCACAGAGAGACAACTCAGTATTTAGGTATATAAAAACAAACAAAAAAATATACTAAACAAAAACATGATAAACAAAAAAAAAATAATAAAAAAAATATGGGTGCTCCCTGATTGGCACAATTCCATCACTTTACCTAAAAAAAGAAAACAGACTATTTAACTACGTAGGTGTAGTTGATATGAATCACATGCGTCTCAAATCAAATCAAATCAAATATTATAAATCAAATATTCTATTAATTCATATTTTTTAAAGTGTATTATTATATTTTCTATATGGCTTTGTAATAAAAATAATTATAATTTAGAGCGCCCTTTAGTGATACAAGATCAATCCACGGTCGCCATAGCTTATTTGTTGGTTCTACGAAACAATGCATTCTTGAGTAACTTACCAAGGTGTTAATGGTTTGAGCTCCACGAATGTCAGGGGGCAATTAATTCCACCACTTCAAAGGTCCGTTCATATTGAAACTGCAATCATAGTAAGCAGCCATATTGGGTCTGTCGAATAATTTCAAAGAGTTGGTACTTTGTTATGCAGGCGATCTCAATATATGCTGTCTTCCTGCTTGGTCTCTGCTTACTCCGTCAGGGAAATTGAGTGATGAATATTAATAGATAAACGTGTTTTTTTAGTAACAACTTTTAAATACCTAGGTGTGGAGATATCTAGTTGTAATGATCTCTATAAAGAAGTCAAAGACCAGACTAATATAGCTGCAATTATCTCCGGATGCATGAAGGACATTGTTTGGGCCAATAAACATATGCTAGTTGAGAGTAAGGTCCGAATATTATCTAAAACCTGCATCAGACCCATAATGACTTATGGAGTTGAAGCAAGGGCATACACGGTGAGAACAAAACTGCTACTCAGAACAACAGAGATGAAAACAATAAGACCTATCTTGGGCAGAACCCTCAGAGACAGAATTCGCAGAACCTGCAATGTGGAGGATATTGTAAGGTAGAGCAGGCAAAGAAGACGATTCTGGAGAGATCATGTTAAGAGGATGAATCTAGAAAGGTTGCCAAAGATTGTAATGCGCGAGATACCAGAGGGACGCCGACCACCGAGAAGACCATCAAAGAGATGTAGGGAGAGCTGGACATCCTCGTCCCAGGACCTGTAAAAACAGATCATAGATCTAAAAAGAGGAAAAAGAAGAAGTGTTTTTTAACCATTGTCATTTTATAAAACTACGTCTCGTATTAGGTACTAAATGATATTTTGTTGCAAAGAATCAAATATTTCTTTATTTATTCCCTCTCTACTTGATATCACAATGGTGTTGCTTTTTATAATGTCTACATTTTTTGAATCCCTGACATAATATCATTTTATTACGCAACAATGTGTATCAATTTCATTTAACTGCCGTTAAAAAAATGCTGTTGCACTATAATTTTATCGATACAAAATTACACGTTTTAACTTTCTCAACATCGATCCCACCCCCCATAGATGTCGTGTCATATCGGTAACACATAATTTCCATCGTGAAAAAGGTCTTGTAAAAAATGAGACTGTTAATCTTCCGTGATTGATATCAATACATCAAATGTTCCGTGCAAACAAAATCCAGTAGATAATTTGGTCGGGCCATTCAAACCGTCACTACTTGATTGCATTGCTCAATTTGTATGGTTCCCTTGTACCAAACACACATACAACATGCATATTATTATTATATTATTTGGTTTATTGGAACTAGACACGATACCAGCTGAAATGTCTTTAATAAAGTTACATATTATATTTTGTGATACTCGAATGACTCTATAATATCACGATTTGACGCTATTTCGATTGTTCTGTATATTGATAGTCACTTAGTGGATAGATTCAATAATAATTATTGAAGAAACATTAGTTTAATGACTAGAGTCGAGTTTATTTTTACAATTTGTAGCATCGATTTTGTTACATTTTGATAATTTCCCTATAGCTATAACTCTTTGTTATAACGGTATAACGGTATCGGAATTAGAGTATTTGGGAAAATAATATCTACATTGTTTTGAATTTGAATAAACTTAAGCAAATAAGGACAATTTATCTGTTACCAGAGTCTTTTTTCTTAGCAATCATAAATATTAATCTTTTGGTGTAGTCAAAATATACCTAATATACTTTTTTACGTCGTTAATTAATAAAAATATGAGCTATTTTTTTACCAAACTTTAGTTATTATCAGGAACTCAAGTATAGCTATTATAAGTGTAGAAAGGTTCGCTGTATACGGTTTGACTGTGTGCATATAACATTTGTTACTATAATTCGGTTAATCCAACTGTCGATTTGTTCAAGAGAATTTATTCTCTTAACATATCGACAAGGTATTAAGCCAAGACCCGCGTATAAGGAATACTAGGAACATTTTGTATGGCGTAGTGGACTTTTTGCATGCTAAAAACACCAACTTAGAGGATTCGTATTTCCATTTATTTTAAAAATATCGAATAATGCCGAAACATGTAAACTAGAAAATTTAATTTTCTATAAAAAAAAGCATACATTATAGTAATATATCTCAAACTTTTTTAACAAAGTTTGTACAAATTAATATTAGTGACGACATCACTTCATACAATTTGTATGGAATACACAATATCCATGTTCAACTATACATACTATCGCTATCGACAGTTGGATCTCATGTGTTACATGCAACTAGTTTCAACAAGAAATTTTTTTGATATTAACAAAAAAAATCAGTTTGCCGAATCATATCTTATGTAGGTACGTTTCCAATACCTCGGTTGGCAGTTCAGTTGGAAGTTTCTCATTTAATTTTATTTGTACCTATACAGAAGTAGGTTCCTACGTTAAAAAACGTTTTATGTTGAAATTAATAAAATTGTATTTGAACTATTTCGTGTCTGATAAAGGTAAAGTAAAAGCAAAATGAAGAAAAATCATTATAAAAAAGGATACAGAAGACATCATGACAATAAAAAGTAGATATCACAATTTGATATTTGAAGGTAACATAATATATCAAAAGAATATGTAAATACCTACTAACCTGGTTATTTCCCAAAGAAACTTTCCTTATCCATTATCCAAACAGGAAATTATGTAGTTGCAGGGTTAACAAAGTGTATCAATTATTCAATCAATATTCAAGTAGGCCTTCTAAAGTTAGTTAAGAAATTTTTATATTCACGTTGGTTTTGGTTCTTACCAGATATTACATACTTATAGTATCGTTTAAAATAGGTAAGGTGTTTTTTAATTGTTTTGTCTAATAAAATAGTTTTCAGTATAAAATAAGATATTAGACACAATATGCGCTTTTTTTCAATATTAAAACGTCATAATTTGTCAGATCTGCAATGTTATCTGTGGTTCAAAAAAAACAAAGCTTACGATAGGTTGCTGGGATATGACATTTCTATGTTTTTCATAAAAATGATGACGTATATTAGTTTCTGCTCTATTCGATAGATGGCCAGCTTAACACAACTATATGAATAATTTCACCTTGATTTAATAAAAACAAGTTTAAAATTGACAGCTCTCACAAGGAAAATGCACTATAACACATTAGAATTGGTGAATGTTATATGAATACCTACTCGAATATTTTTTTAATTTCTTAAGCAAACATTGGATTTTTTTCCCTGTCGGGAGTCAAATGATATTTTTATATCTTTTGAGAAATTGGTTTATTTGTAAATATATCGCAATTATTCAAATCGATACCTAACAAATGTCATGATTTTTTTAATCATTGTGGCTGCAAGGATGGTATATGAATGAATCCATCTTAAGGGGCATCTTAAGGGGCATTTGTTAACTATTGTATGAGAATGAAAGTCCTTAAAGATTACAATCTTGTGCGCCAAAGTTAGTGTAGTTGAATCGTGTGTTACATAAAATACTACAGTTTATTTGATTTAACAAATAAGTAAGAACATTGTGTGAAAACGTATCAAGCCAATGTTTAGATTTATAAAATACCTATAATTAAAAAAAAAATATTGATGCTCCTAAGCCTTATAAGGATCGGACCAATGTGTAGACAAATAATGAGAGAATAATATATATATTTTTGTTGAAGACGTAACTTTTAAGAGTATGAAGTAATGAGCATCCAAAAAGTACCTTCATTATTTATTTATTTATTTATTTATTTATTTATTTATTTGGGACAGACAACAGCGACAACAAAATAATGAAGGTACAGAACAATAAAATAAGACTTGCGCCAAAACATCTATCCACAAATTAAAATAATATGATCAATAAACATAAATAATAAACCAGAAAAAAAATGTTATAAAATAAAACAAAGTGAAAAAAACAAACAAGATATCATGGTAGTGTGTAAAGGATTTTGTTTGATAGGAGATGAAGGGGTAGGAAGGAGGGAAAGAGGGAAGAAATAAAGGTCATGAAGGTGTCTGCCGCACTTCACTGGTTTACCACACAATCAACCGGCATCAGTTTACTTCGTATCATTTGTCGATATTTATTAAAACGAAATTGGAAAATATCAACATCATTAAAATTGTCATTGTATTGACGGCATATGCGCTGTATAATGGAGAATTTTCGATAGTTCGTTCTACATACTGGGACATGAAACAATTCAGGTCTTCTTGTCATTCTTACCGGGGCACGTAATTCAACTAATTTCACGATGTCAGGAGAATCGAAGTAGTTGTTCAATATTTTATATAGTAATGATTGATCATATAAGATGCGTCGGTTTTCGAGAGTGATAAATTTATGAAATATAACCGACTCCTGATAAGATGGAAATTGTAAGTGAAGTCGGAAATTAATGTGCCTGAGATATTTCTTTTGAACAGATTCTAATCTGCTTTTATGAGTGGTATAATTTGGAGTCCACACCGGGGTGCAATACTCCAAGTGTGGTCGAATATATGCTGAATAAAGTTTGTGCAATGTGTTTATATTCTTGAATGGTCGACACAGTCGGAGGATGTATCCCAGCGATTTAAGTGCTTTACCCACTATAGTGTCCAAATGTTTATCAAAAAGTAATTTGGAGTCCAAAATTATACCTAAATCTTTAATATGATCAACTACGATAAGTGAATTATTTTCAAGAGTATAATTAAAATGAATAATGTTTTTGTTACGGGTGAATGAAATCTTATTACATTTAGATACGTTTAAGTCGAGCCTATTTTGTCTGCAATATTCTGAGAGGTTGTTTAAATCGTGTTGAAGTTTTATGCAATCATCGAGTGATATTATTTTCAAGAACACTTTCATATCATCAGCATAAGCAACGTAATTAGAGTAAGTTAAGCACCTAGTTATGTCATGAATATAAATATTAAAAAGTAACGGTCCCAGGTGCGATCCCTGGGGTACGCCAGAAGGGGTAAGAATATATTCTGACACAGAATCTCCGATTTTAACTGATTGAGACCTGTTTTCAATATATGAGACGAACCATCTAAATAGATCACCATGTATCCCAACTAGTTTCAGCTTCCGAGACATAATCTTATGATCGACTTTATCGAAAGCCTTAGAGTAATCAGTGTAGATAGCATCTACCTGATGTCCGTTCTCCATATTGCCTGTGATGTAATCCGTGAAAACAATCATATTTGACAAAACTGAGCGTTTTCTTAAGAATCCGTGTTGCTGGTCTTGAATGTTCTTTAAAATATGTGTATACACATGATCGTATATAATACGTTCGAACAATTTGCTAAATACTGATAAGATCGATATTGGCCATATTGGGATCGATATTGGGATCGATATAATTCATCATATTATTAATTTTCAGCTTATCCATAAATAATTAGATTTAATAATATACTTTTTTTATTTGCATACCCACACACAGGCTATGCCTTTGTGGGAATTTTGGTTTTGATATTACTTTGCATTGTACCTGCATGATATGTATTTTATTTTTTTTATCTATTTATTTTATAAGAGTACCTATTATTCAATATTTTGACTTAGTGACAATATATAACAAAAATTACAGTATTGATACTCTCTCGATAGAATTAAAAACTCGTGTTCGAGAGAAGAATATCGTAATTACATATTACAGGAGAAAAAATCAACATATAGGATTATGTGTTGCCAAAAATATGCCCTTTTAATGCTATTTCAAATTTATTATGATCTTTTAATTTTCTAATGGAAGTGGGCAGGTCATTGTAAAATAATATTCCCCTATATGACAGTAATTTCTGTGCTGCAGTTGTATTTTTATTTCTCTAATGGAAGTGGGCAGGTCATTGTAAAATAATATTCCCCTATATGACAGTAATTTCTGTGCTGCAGTTGTATTTTTATTTCTCTAATGGAAGTGGGCAGGTCATTGTAAAATAATATTCCCCTATATGACAGTAATTTCTGTGCTGCAGTTGTATTTTTATTTCTCTAATGGAAGTGGGCAGGTCATTGTAAAATAATATTCCCCTATATGACAGTAATTTCTGTGCTGCAGTTGTATTTTTATTTCTCTAATGGAAGTGGGCAGGTCATTGTAAAATAATATTCCCCTATATGACAGTCATTTCTGTGCTGCAGTTGTATTTTTATTTCTCTAATGGAAGTGGGCAGGTCATTGTAAAATAATATTCCCCTATATGACAGTCATTTCTGTGCTGCAGTTGTATTTTTATTTCTCTAATGGAAGTGGGCAGGTCATTGTAAAATAATATTCCCCTATATGACAGTAATTTCTGTGCTGCAGTTGTATTTTTATTTCTCTAATGGAAGTGGGCAGGTCATTGTAAAATAATATTCCCCTATATGACAGTAATTTCTGTGCTGCAGTTGTATTTTTCTTTGATATTATGATGATTTTGAACTTTGCTCTAGTCTTCCCTGTTCCACACTAGAAAAAAAATCTATAAGAAGCATATATTGTTAATTTCTATAACATTAACCCAAATTATAAAAATCCGATTGTTTGAAATAATTTTCTGTTTTTTCTCTAGTTTGTGTCAAGATAAATAACCCCCGTGTTAGAATTTTAATTAGAATAATTTTAGTTATGATTATTAGTTTATTGTCTTCCTTTGTCATATACTTTAAAAAGTAACTCGAAACGTTCCCACTGACGGCCATAATATTAAGTGAGGAAGCTATAAAGGACGGCAGTTATATTACTACAATCGCGAAATTACTTCATCACATATAATTGGATTCCTTGGACCCGTTCTTGTTATATAGAAAATTATTTATATTAACGAGAGAGAGAGAGCCTACCTACTTGTCCTTTCCATGGAAAATTCCATCATATCTTTCTTTATCATACACATGGGATAGCTCTTATATTACATACGGGATAAGATACGTTTTCGACACTGAAAAATGAAATTATATGTTATTACACTATCTATTTTTTGTTTGAAGTATTTCAATTTTGTTTGATGTATTAAAAAAATATCATAATAGCAATCTCACTTTTATTTAATTTGTCAATTATTTTTTTTTTAAATCCCTTATTTTTATCTTAAATTTATGACCTGTATAAATTCACTGGTTTTAAATTATGTTTCTTGTTGTTTCAGGTAAGTTTTGATATTTATTCGTGGAAAATTTACTAGGAAACACAGGTAAGTCTATAATTTTTTATCCTTTTAATATTTTCGTTATCGAAAAGTTTCATTTATTTGTTGATATAAATAATAAAAAAATATATAGTCAACGAGCTGTGGCCATAATATGTACCCAAAAGTGATAATTAATAAATAAATATATTTGTGTATTGTTTTTTGACAGATTTAACAACAAAGATACACATACTTTAAACAAAAGTTTTTTTTTTAATGAGCGATAATTTGATCTTCAAAATGTGCCATCTGTGTTCCATAATCTGAAATTATATTTAAATACTCTGTTTACTGTCGGGTTTAGTGTTAACACATAATACCCATAAATTGGGTTTGAGTCCAAGATGCCCACTGGGTGATCGCCATCTGCCAACTACGTGCAAAGTTCGACATTAATCACTAACGACCTAGAGTTACGATCACACGAATCAACTTAAACCGATGCGATGCTTGGAATATTTATTACATCGGTAGGTACATTATAATTTCAGCTATAAATTTTAATTCAAACTCCATGAAACTAAGGTGAAATTCCACTATAAACAGGCGCGACTGAGGAAGTATTTTTACATCTGACAACACAATAACGAAAAATGAATTACCTTAAACACTACATTGAAGTACTAACTGGATTCTTTAAAATATTTTTGTTAGTAAACAACTGGTATAAGGAAAATTTGCTGTCTTTGTTTTTTAACATTTTGTTAAAAATGTATATAAGTGTAAAGTTATATACAAAACCAGTAAAGTTCCCTAATGCTTTTATACAATCCAGTAAATAGCTAGGCTTACAATGTTCAAGCCTCTATTACTACTACTTACTAATCGGGTCCGGACTTTAGGCCTTGCCACTCCAGTATGCAGCGATGTATATCGCCTTGTTATTTGCCATCAGTAGATCACTCATTAAACAGGAACTATTGAACAGGAAGAGAGAGGGAGCAGGGGAAACGGAATAACCTCGATGATTTTTCAATATACGCCTTAATCAATTACACCAACAATAGCCTCACCTGGTCCGTTCAGTCGATTTTTTTATGAATAGTTCATTAGTATTCTTTAAGTTTTATCCAAACGTATCACCTTATATGAATTTGATTTAAAATGTCTCGTCGCTTGTAATCTTCGTATTTTCCTCATGACGCATTAAATGTAGCTATTTTCAATATTTTATTTTATTTAGGTATATGTACATTGACTTTACATATACCTAACACTGTTACAAAACCGAAAAACAAGGTTTGATATATAATTACTTAATTGACCATTATTTTTTAACTTTTATCTATTTATTTATTTTAACACTTTATTGTACATTACTTATTTTCTAGTACAAATAGCGGTCTTATTGCCTAGTGGCAATTTCTTCCAGATAACCATCTGTAACAAATATGGGTGAAAATGGTACATGTACAAAAAAATAAAACCTACATAAAACTATAAACATATTACATTTAAACACAAAAAGTTGATGAATAAAAATATGTACACCCATGGCAATTAAACAAAAACTTTATTGGACGTTTTCAAATAACGTTTCAAAATAACAACTCACATAGTTCAGCAATGACGAGGTCACCACGCTTACTGAATGAAGTGACTATTTAGGTAAGACGATACTGGTGTATGGAGAGACATGCAAGTTTCGTGCTTGTTTTTATAAAGAAATGCACACCCGCACACATGTCGCTGATTAACCCACATTGTGGGACATGCAGTGATTATCTTAATGAATTAACATTAATTATGTTAAATATAAGAAAATGATAGGAAATTTCCAATGGTTAAACCCTGGAGGTCTCCATGATTAATGCCCAACGTTTTATTTACTCAATCATGAGTCTGTAAATGTATTCAAATTTTTATTTATTTTTTTCATTTTAACATAAGCCCACATAGCCATTCAACCTTGGAATTGATCGATTGCATGGTAAAGTATTGTGATTAATAACACTAGATTATTCGATCACTCGAAAGAGACGCATGAGAGAGGTGTGTACCATACAGTACCTCTTTATATAACGTTTAAATTCGTTATCTTAGGTAATTATTGCAATAATCCGGCCGTGACAATCGCGCCGTCACCCGACCGGAAATACTCTTTAGTCATCGGAGGGCAATCTTCATTTACACATTGTCTCTGAATTCTGATACCAAAAGATTCCTCGCGAGCCGAACCGATTCCCCGAATAGAACCATGCATATGTCTTATTATATACATAATTAAAGTTGCTTTCATTGTTTACAAACCAATTTCTCAATAGATGGCGTTAAAAAAAAGTTTCTTCGTCCCTTCATAGATGGCGATACCTTCACTAAATTATTCACAACCGTGTAGACCTAACTTACTTTCTTTCTCAATATTTTTTTACTACCCATCACGCAATTTCAGATCTCAGTTTTTGTTCTATGTCGAACTAACGTTACACAAACTACTCACAAAACAATTATATTAGTGACGTCTGTGCAAAAGCATTGTCACCTCATGTATAAGGACTGTTTCATTCGTTGTTTACAAATTAATTTCTCAACAAATGGCGTAGCAAAAAAGGTGTCTTTGTCACTTCATAGATGGCGATGGTGTATTTTGGTTAACGTTGCGCAATCACATAAAGTGATCGCGTAAACCAGCCGATGACAGATCATAGGTGCAGAAGTCCTGTAGGTACCTTGAGTTTCTTGTTCTCCTATAATACCTATTCCAAATTCGTCTTTATTAAGATATAAATAATTTGTCTTAAAATTAATTTAAGGTTTTTAAAGGTTTGATTATAAACGAGATCGCTAAAAAGAATCTATAATAGAACGATGTATGACAGGGTAAAATATTATGACATTAGGAAATAATGTTAGATGAAGTAAAGAAGATGAAGAGGTGGTTTGGCCACATGAGGAGAATGAATAAGGAGCACCTGACGAAGAAAATATACAATGCGGACAAAAATCAAATGAGAGGTCGTGGTCGCCCAAGAATGGCACGACCATGTGAACGATATTCTGGAAGACGTAAATGTTAGAAATGTGAACAATAGACGAAGATTTATGAGACGACACGAGAATGTGTGTCAAGATAGAAAAATGTGGCGTGCGGTTTCTCTGCCTTCCCAGTGAGGGACATGACGTGTTGCTATGTATGTATGATTGTCAAAAATCTAATCGTCTTATAAGACTCATGGTTTTTCAGGATGTATCTTGTGAATTTCTTCCCCCTTTGTTTCGAGGGTCTCCTCGATCTTCATCATACATTTCCCATGCAGTGCCACGTATAATCGTGGTTCATAATTTCGATTTCAGTGAGAGATCTCAGGATCTATTCCAGATGAACTCACTATTTTATCACTGTGGTTTGAGGCATGATGTGCGAAATACTTTGTATGTATCTCAAATATAGGCTTATTTTTGTTAATATTATTGAAAGTCGACTGTCGTAGCATCGTGGTTAGCCATTTGGCTATTGTTCCGGCGTTCTGGGTTCAGTGCCTAGAATAGGAGAAATGATCTATTTGGCGCACTTGATGTAAGAGAATGATAAAACAAATACATCATGCGTTTTATTGGTATCTACTAATCCGAATCCTAAAAGGTTTATTGAGACCTTCAAAAGTAATTCATAAAATTCTGAAAATGATTTTAGTTGAAAATTACGCATGAAACCAATCAGTTGTGATTCGTTGAGAGATTCCTTGTCATGTGGTAGGTATTATCACCCGCCCCGATCCACGATACTAAAATGGCGTCGTGTTAAATGTTCTGGAAAATAATGAGTGATTGCCTCTTTGTGTGTGAGGCAGTGAGGCAACGTGAGGCAATGTTGCAAGCCGCAGGTGGGAGAATTCCGCACAACATTAAGGATTACCTAACTATAGATAAGTAAGTACCTATATACTTACTTTTACAGTCTGAGCACACATCCTCAAATACTTATTTCGATACTTTGTAGAAAAATGAGATATTACGATATGTTTCAGAGTAAATTTTCCAACTACATAACTTAAAATAATATAAAAATATCTGTTTTTTTTCAATTTTGCTATTCATTATTAACTTACTTCCCGACCAGTTCTGTTAAAAAGACTGTTTCCAGCTTGATTCGTTTGAAATTTTGATGAAATTTAACAATTTTGTATTTCACACAAACTTAGTATAATTGTTTAAGTACCATTTATGTACATCGTTTCTCAATAGATTATGTATGTTCTGAATTCGAATTTGTTTGTTGTATAAAACAACTGCGTTTGACATTATTTGTTTGGCATTGCCTGTATGAATATTTTTATCCTTCGTTTCAACGCGAAGAAAACTTTGAATAGTGTCCTCAACTTTTTTTTTTGATTAAGGTACTTATTTTTTCCACATAATAAAAAACTATGAACCTAAAACTATGAACCTAAAACTATGAACCTAAAACTATGAACCTAAGAAATATGATACCTAACTCTAATACATAAATGAATAGGTCCTTGTAAGAAGGACATACACATTCCCTTAATTAAGCATAAATGCTTGTGCTATAGGTGAACGTACTCGTTACGTAACTTGGGTTACTAAGACTGCGCGCTTACCGCTCTGCCACCATCCATTTCAACAAATACAAACATATTTATTGAAAATTATTTAAAAAAATATTACTAAAAAAATTATGGAAGATGAATGTTAAAAATTTAAAGATGGAATAACTACCTACTTAAAAAAATAATGTTTTACAATATATAACTATGTATGTACCTATTGAAAAAAATTAAATAAAAAAAAATGCTAAAATGCCTTGTTTGAAAAAAAATCACATTCATGACGTTAATTATTTTATTAACATATGAACACTTCCTTGCATCCCCTGCAAGTTTCATATTTATTGATAAATGGTAATACCTACTATGTAAATAGGCAGTGTTTCTATCCCATAAAGCAATAAAATTGTAGATTTTTTATACAATCTACAACTACAATCATAACAGAAATGATATCAATATACCTGTTATTTGTAGGTACATTAAAAATACTGAAAGAGTAGGTACCAATATACCTACTTATATTATATTCAGATTATATTCTATTGCGGAACTGTTATATGCCATAGGTTTTCATATAATACACTAGATGTCGTAGTTAGCAAATTTTGTATGAATCGAATGTGAGTCATTTTTCAGGGGGGATTTTTGACGTTTTGGTTCCAGACCACATCGGGTTTCTATAGAAAATAACGACTAATGTGAATTGTTTTCGGATTTATTTGTATAAAAAACATTTTAATTATTAATAATTTAGAGATCATTTATCTAGGATGTGTTGAAATGCAAGGAAAACTGAAATAATACGTTGCCAACTAAAACGTCAAACTCGCGATATTCCATGACTCACTTTTTGCACAGAGTACTACATCTAGGTATATTATAATAAAAATCTATGTCATATGCTGATATCTTAGTAATGATGTTACAAAAGAATTGATACTGACAAGAAAGATCTCTTTGACGAATAATCACCATAATATAAAAAAAATCAATGCCAAGGAAGGTATGATTAGTTAATGTATATGATCAAAAATTCCCCTCCTCATCTTAATCCATGGACATTCAAAAGTTGCACATAATTTAAAATATTGCGTAAGATATAATTATAATTGATAAAACGTGGAAATTCGGTGCACATTATACTTGGGCTAACGATTCAGCATCCGTTTATTTACGTTTTCAAGGTCAGTACCTACTTGCAATAACGAAATACTGTCTTCTAGGGTCTAGTTTCCTCTAGACTTCAGAAGGAAACTCGTTTTTGGAAAAAAAAATACTAAAAAAAATAGAATTTTCTTTCCCGATTAAAATGAAATAACTGCTGAGAAAAATATGGTTATAACAAATTGTAACATCTAGAAGTACGAAAATGCGACCGTATATATTTATACAAAAAGAAGCTAATAACGTTAAGCTCGGCAAAAAGAAAATATTCCTTTATCCTTCGCCTTCCGTCGGAAAGAATTTCAATTTTTGTCGATCCAGCGCCTACGCAAAACTTTTTGTAGTCCTTTGGAAAATTCCTCACACACATACAAATACAGAGAGAAAATTTTCAGCGTCGGTAGGCGTCCCACCTTTCAGCTTTGTGTGTGTCTGTGTGGGCGTGGTGGCCTCTCTCGGTGGGCGTGGTGTAATTTTAGCTCTAGCCAATGGCGGGTCAGCGGCGTGAACGACCCCCCTCCCCCGCGAAACCTTCACACTTTCTCCAACCCCCTCCTCGCTCTTTCACCTTTTTTCTTTTTACACTTTTTATCTGAGCTCTCCGCGAATAGCGCTTCGAGGAAAATCTTTTATACATAAGAGGTGTTTAGTGTTGCCAAGGAAATTATTTTTTTTACTCCTTTGAAAATAGGTACAAGCCATGAAGACATAATTAGAAGAATTAAGGATTATCGATCGTCATTTGTAAAACATAATTATTATTTTATAATGAAATGACTTTAAAAATATCAAAAGAAATTCCCTTTTTGAACAATGTATTATTGTCTTAAAGTCTAATTGCCTTCCATTGTTCAATTAATTTTTGGAAAAGCAGACCATTTAAATTATGAAATGAAAAAATAAAAATATTCTAAGGTAAATAAACAATGTAATTATGCTTTTTAATACCGTTTAAAGAGTTATTTGTTTGAAAATGTTAATAATTTAAGTAGAAATTCAATTTAATATTAATACTGTTTCTCAAAAGATTTACTACCTTATTAACATTATACAACGTTCTAAAATATAATTGACGTTCAAAGATGCATACTTGGTGGTAGAGTTTTAGCCAAATATGTTGAACTTTTAGCCGAGAAGGGGGGTGATTTGCACGTAAACCAACGAAGCAAAAAGACTCAAACCGGAAGCTCGTTCGAGATATTTGGTGATATTTATACCTATTTGCGCAAATTTTATGTACATACTCGCTTAAAATACCAATATAAAAAATGTATTATTTCACTTCGTCTGCACTGATATATAATTATTTATCCTTGTATTTATTAGGCATATACAAAGTCCATATTTTATGCTAGAGAAGTTATTTTTTTTTAATTTAATTTATTAAATATATTAAATATTATTAAAGTTCATATACAACACCGTTTTCGCTTTCAAATTAAACAATTATCTTATACGTATGTATTTATTCTTCGTCTCAATAGAGATACATTAATTACTGTTAAATAATACTCTTGCCACGTATTTCAAAAGTAGGTACCTACATCTGTATAGGGATGTGTGTACTTGTTTCGATGTAACTTTCATGGTGGTTTGTTTGTAAACTCCTTAGTTTGTGTATGTGTTCATACATTATGTACTAGGTCATTGCAGAAATATGCAAATAAAAATTGCTCTGTCAAAAGTTGTTCCCGATTGTAAGTTCCGCGTAAAATTGACCTTCATCAAAAAGTTTTTTTATGGTTTTTGTCGCAAACACAAAAGTTCACCGACCGAATAACTTTTCTGCCCTTGGTCCACATCGGCACAACTTCCCAGCCGTTGAAAACTAACTTCAACAATTTTAATTCGAGACGAGTTTAATTTTCATGTCTTCCTCAACTTTGGTTAAAGCAGAGCCGGATCAATGTTCCATACTTTGGTGTAAGCCGCACATATTATTCGAATATCAAATATTGTTTATTTGTTGTGCGCATTGCATTGGGCGAAACATTATCTAACAAGTTACAAGCGTTCCATTTGAAATTCATTTGAAAAAGAGCTTTCATTTTCTTATCATGTTTCTTGCAAAAATTACCTATTCAGTCATCTACGAGAATTAATACAATTTTCTGTTTACAATTTTTTACGATGATAATCCAATAATATTCCTTTAAAACTAATTCGAGGCTAATTTCTATACCTATATATTGAAAATCAGTATATTTATATAGAGGTACAATGATTTACCAGTACAATTTAAAAAATAAGTAGATATTAATTTTAATTTTTAATAAATTTGGTATCATTAAAATATATCTTAATAAATGTAAATTTTAATTTTGTTCGTTAGGTTCGTTGTTCGTTAGGTTAGCTTTTGTGATTATTTTGTGTTTTTTTATGATTTATTTATATTTTTGTTTGGGTTGTCAAGTTTTTGCAATTTATTTGTCTTCATATCAATGTAAATGTTATGTATGTTCATAAGTGCTTAGGTTAAGATTTATATTTGTAGTTTTAGTTAGTTTGTATGTTTTTTGAAATGTGACTCACTTCAAAACATCAGAATTTTTCTTTTTGAAGTTGAGTTATACATATTATGTATATTAATCATTATATAATCTATAAATATTGTGTATTTTGTATCGTTTTTATTTAAATAAATAAAGGCAACCATGATAAAATTAAATAAATACATTTGATATACCTAAAATAATACATAAATACCTACTTTTATGAATACGGAAGGAACCTCCACGCGGTGCTCCCTGGTAACAGAAATTCTCTGGCCAATCCTTCCACCACAGCAACGCAACAATGCGTTGCTGACACGAAAGAAGAAGAAGAAGAAGTACCTACTTTTGGGTTTGTCGCATTAAAATAAAAAAATATATGTATATTATTTTTGTAACGTTTGTTTTATGTATATATATTTTTTTGATCAAACAAACTTTTTTCTATCCACTAGAACTCTTTATAAATATACGAATAAGAATATTCATCCCATTTCAAGAAACAAATAACATGAAAAAATAATAATCCAATTAAGTTCATGATCTTTTTAACAAATTATGTTAAAAAGATCATGAACTTGTTGTTCTAATTTAAAATTGTTTGTCATTGGGTTCGCAAGTTACCTGGAAACGGTACTGTTTGTTTCAAATAGATTATCGTCATTTTTTTAATTCGAGTGTCTGCAAAAGAAAAAGTTAGTTTTTGGAAAGTTTACTGAGGGCCATTCATAATTTGGGCCCCATCCGATCCCCCTCATACCACCTTACACCCTTTTTGGTATATAAACCATGATTTTACGATTATTGTCACGGCCATTCATGAAATATCACAAGTTTCAGCAAACTTTCAGCTACACTAAGTAAATTTATTCATCTGTTGTTTCTCGGAACACTGCTAATACATTTATACTGCCAACCCTTTGTTGCTATGTAAATTACACCAGTAAATTGTTATGTCACAATAAAAAGTATTATTTTTATGGTTATATGTCATTTTATTTTGTAAATCTTACACATGCAGTCGTTTAATTTCATATAAACATTTTATTTCAAATCTGCAATAAAGAACAATCGGGTGTTGTGCATGAAAATAAATTTTAGGAGCGTAAAGAAACATCATAAAAAAATACATCAAACCCCATATGATATAAACTGTAAAATAAGAAAGATTGTTTTTCTTAAGAATTCATTCTTAAAACTTGTGTCTATCAAATAATTGTACATTATGCTTTAATTATCAAACGTTGATGACCGTTTGCTGAAACTAATATGCTCGATTGACACAGGTAAGTAAACAAAAAATATAGTCGAACAAACACTAAAATGGACCTCAAATGTGCCGAGTGTGGCCATTTATCACACAAAGGATGTGAATTAAAAAAAAAACATATGCACAAATGGTAGTTGCATTTGAACTTCTGAAATATATTTTTTATGTAGTAACTGATAAAGATTCCGAAATATATATTTTTGACAATATTATCTAGCATTGCCAATTAGGACCAAATGGTTTTTGGTTCATATCAAACAAGCTGCAGCATTCTTTACGTTTGGTTAATCTAATAAATATATATTATATCAATCGCGTTCACTGTATAATTGAATTAAAAAAATGCTATGACATTTTTTCTTTTTTGATATTCTTTATCATAGAAATAAACATTACTTGGAATTCCACGTTATGCCTGATTAACACCGGTATAGTGTGTAGTCAAGTAGCAGGTAACAATTATAATGACGAGTGGACAGTGAGTGAATTTTTACACTACAGACAGTCAAGTACATTTGTTTCGTCGCGATGAACGAACAACATGGTATGTATTTGAAGATAAATACGAGCCGCATGCGCGTTCTTCAACTTTTACTTATTCACTCACTTATTCACACATTGACTGTTTACATGCGTCAAGTAACGAATCAAATGCCGCGCGGGAGGATAAGCGGGCACGCGAGGGATTCTACTTATCGACAAAATAGAAAGCGATTCTACTTGTACGCCAAGTTGACTCGCTACTGTACGGGCTGTTTACACTACTGTACTTACCTACTTGTCACTAAGCTGGTGTAAATCTGGCATTAGGTTCACATTTACCAATGAACATAATTTTTATCGATCGCGAATATGTTGGCAGTGAAATTTCTCTACGCTTTCACTTTCACTCCTGCCGGGTATAAAGTTTTCGCATTACTGATGTCAACTAATCTCTTGTTCCTCTCCTCTATATCTACTCTGTCTCTTTCACGCATCCTTCTACTGCACCAACACAATATTCAAACTCGCAAAACGATGTCAAACTTTATCTTATGTCGACTACAACTAACTATGTTATCAACAGGGAAGTTCTAGATACCTAACTATTACAGTGAAAAAATTACAATATTTTTTTATAAAATAAGTATTTGTTTTTTATCCCAAAATTATACCAATTTCTTTTTTATTTTCGGTAACAAAATCAATAACATCTTAATAAAAAATATTATTCGAACAAATTAAAAACAAACCAATTCTATTATTTCACCTAGGTATTTGCTATTTTCTTTATGTTTTCCAGTGGAGACACAGTTTTTAATTTTCGGTCTGGATCTGTGAGACGATTAATACCGTAAGTCTCCAGAATGTGGCAACTTGTTATTGGGTGCGTGTTAAATTAATATTTGACATTGTACCTGTTAGTTGCCTGACAAGCAATATTAAATAAATAAATATGTATGTATTTTATTATATGATTGTCGTCCTCACTATGGCTTGCCTGTGTTGAGGTATGTGATGATGAACATATTATACTTGTTTAAAAAAACATATTTGTTTAAAAGAAAACAACCAAATAATCATTATTAACCGAGGGACATAAGATAGGAAACAAGTTTTAGTAATTTTAAGAAAAACTATATAGTGAAAAATTGTTTATATGTTATTAAAGATTTGGCTATGTATTGCAATAAATAAATAAAAATAAAATAACAAATAACGTTGGGTTCACAGTTTTTCGACACGAATATAATATATTGTATATTAATTTCAAAGTGTAATTATTGTTTTTGTTTTATTTAAACTTGTCTGATTGAAATAACGAATGTGAACGATATTCTGAAAGACGGAAATGTTAGAAGCGTGTACAATAGACGAACATGTATGAGACGATGCATGAATGTTGACGAGGCGAAGAATGTGTGCCAGGATAGAAAGATATGGCGTTCGGTTCTCTCTGCCTACCCCGTAAAGGACATGGCGTGATGGTATGTATGTATGTATATAAATAACGAAGCATCAAATTCGCTACTGATTATTCTATCATTTTAGTTTTGACCTACACTGCCACCATTTTGAAGTGCGTCAGCCAAACTGATGCAAATTTCAATAAAAGTTAACTTTGTCTCTCCGAACTGTATATACGTACGTTGCGATATTGAAGTAATTGTGCCTACAATTTGTGTCCGATTCAACTTTGCACGAACATAGCCTCGACGTCGAAAGGGTTATTATGACCGAATACGGAGCAATTTCTGTTTAATATTAAAACGATCATCTTTCTACTGACTGTCTTCAGACGCAACAGACGTCAGAGTATGTGGATCAGAGAAGTGATATTGACCTTAGTAATTTGATTGCTGAATGAAAACTTGACGAAACTTGATTTGGAAACATATATAATATGAGACTTGAGCTCAAATGAGCCCTTTGTAGATGTTTTCGTAATAACACAATTATTTTCATGAAGATATTATGTATGATACAGAGCAGACACGATAATATAGTGGTGGGTTTGGATGGGTTGCATAAAACGTAAATAAGATTTCTTTAATTAAATTCTAATATAATTATTGTTTTATATTTAAAAGATTCCGATAAAAATATTTACTTTAATTTATTTTTAAAAAAATCGCAAACGCTGATGAATTTTAATACTTTGGTTAAATACCACACCATACACTCACGGCATTTCCCTATTTGGGGTAGGCGTAGAGAGTTCCGAACGCCAGAATTCTCTTTCTTGAGATATATTTCTTCCTTCGTTGCCAACTTTTCCTTGGCCGGCCTCTATTTTAAGTTCTCCTTTATCAGTCTTATATACTTTTTTTGTCAGACGGTCATCATTCATTTTCTGTGTGGCTAAACCACCTTAGGTCATCGAATATATTTATTATTGCATATGCGCAAACATTGGATTTTTTTCCCTGTCGGGAGTCAAAGATATTTTTTAACAGATTTTTAATTATCTCAATAGAGACGAAGTTGGAATATTTATTGTAGGAGAACCTAAGCCCTGTAGGTGCCTTGATTTCCCGGTTCTCCTACAATAAATATTCCAACTTCGTCTCTATTGAGATAATTAAAAATCTGTTAAAAAATATCTTTGACTCCCGACAGGGAAAAAAAAAAATCCAATGTTTGCGCATATGCAATAATAAATATATTCGATTACTTACACATTGGTACAAGTAGGTAAATAAGACAAAAAAATGACCTTATAAGTCTGGCGCAATTCAGGGGTGACTTCTATGCGAAAAATGCATTGTCACCTCAGATATAAGAATTGTAGCTTTCATTATTTACAAAAAACCAATTCTCTCAATAGATGGCGTTACAACAAAATAAATAAAAAATAATAAGATTGTTGTTCATAATTTCACCCACAGATGGCTGTAGTAAAAATTCCTTATTTTCAAGCGAAAAGAATTTCAGTATTACAATATATAGAACTTCCAAAATTGAATTGATAGGGATCTCATTAAAAAAAAAAAAGGCATAATTGGTGAACGTTGCGCAAGCGCATAAAGTGATCACGTAAACCAGCCGATGACAGGTCGTAAGCCCTGTAGGTGCCTTGATTTCCCGGTTCTCCTACAATAAATATTCCAACTTCGTCTCTATTGAGATAATTAAAAACACCTTAAGTCATTTATTTTCATCTTACTTATGACATATCTTTCAATAAAACATTCTCGTCTAACAAATAAATACCGATAGCAGTAAGATTTCAATGACCATAATACAACATTATATTGAAAGATAAAATTCATAATTTTCAAAATTTTTGAGGTGATAAATATAGCTTTATCTAAAATTTTAAGTTTTTTAGTAATGATTTAATATCAAATATATACATATTTTAGGCGTAAATATTGTATTAGGTCCATTCTGTATTGGTATATAATATGGGAACTAGGTCTTAATTCAAAGATTATTTTTAATATACTGATTTATTTTATAATTTATAGATTATTGATTTTTTTATAGATTATATTTTTACTCATTCGATTATTTTTACAATTTGTATATCTAATACTCGCCATAAGTTTTCAAGAATAAATGAAGAGTGCTTCTCATTTTTTTAACTGTTAAATATTTCAAAGTGACCCCGAGCTCAGGAATCTTATAATTTGATATTTTTTTATTATCAAATTGCTAAAAAAGCACAATACTTTCAAAAAATGGCATTGAAGAATTATCAAGTATTCATTATACACATAGCACTCTTTACAGGGTGAATTGCCTTAAACAAAAAAAAAAAAAAGTATTCATTATAAAATATTTCAACAAACTCATTTAATGTAAATGCTGCAAATTTTCCATACAAAATTTGAAAACTTCGTCGAGTAAGTTGGTAGTGAGGAGTTGGAGGTGGCCACAACCCACTCGTTTTATTAGATGTTAGTCGTGATGTAATGAAGACTGTCATAAACGAATGTATCTGTATGCTCCTTCATATAATGAATTTCTTAATACTTTCTCTGTAAATGCGAACCAATATATAAAATCATCCCGGCAAGTTGTCCATCTGTGTCTTATTATAACTTACACGCTTCCCTCAATTATCCATCCTCTAATAAACAGAAGTCACTCTGTTCCCATCCACAATATAATGTATATAGTGAAGGTAATTTTTCTAAGGGCGGTATGGGGTTGGCTGCCTTTGGGCCCCATCAACGGTGATGGCGGCCATTAACGTTTTATCGCCGGGCAATCTGTGCGGACTGTACGTAAATATACACGGGACGGGCGAAACTTTGGCCCAAGAAAACTTATCATGCCCGCTAATGACGCGGCGAAAATACATCCTAGGATAAATAACGAAATCCGACGGGGAAGTAAATAAATTTCATCGCAGAAGTGACAGACGGGAGACCAGTGGTATGATGAAAAATAATATACATAAACGTTAAATAATTACTATACATAAACGTTCCTATACATAAACATAACAGATTTTTTTAGTTAGTTTTTTGTTTTGAGATAGGTATGATCAATTTTGAAATTAGACAACACATTAGGTGCGGGGTAAAGATGGATTCATATTATTGTGTTCTGGTATGTTAAGGGAATTATCGGTTGTGTCGGTTAGTTTTTATATTATTGTGTTGTGTCGTGTTGTGTCGTGTTGCAGTGTGGCGCATTATCAAATCATTGTGAGTAGTTGTGGAGTGGATAAGTGAAATGTCTTTCTAGGAATCTTCTAATATAGACTGTCATATTGATGAACATATTTAATTTCTCGTGGTGTCGAGTCTTCTTAAAAAGTAAATAAAAATAGAAAATATTGGAGTTCATTCTTTAAATAGACAAAGAGAGTCTATGGAAAGTATCAGGTTAAATATTCATTTAACCTGATCCATACCAAATTATTATAAATGTATGGCGAATTCTGAGCGGCGTTAGTATTTTTTTTTTGTCTAAAAAGAACCTTGAGGTGTGCCTTGTTCGTACGTTTGGTATGTTGAAGTTAATGATTTTCAGAACTTCTGTACAGTGAATATTGAAGTTTATTATGTCATAAAGGTATATTCAGCCTGAGGTCCTTCGATATGTCTGTAAAGTCTCCAATTCATGGTTGTAGTTATTATCAATCATGTGTCTCAAAAATATCTGTTGAATCCGTTCTAAACTGTTAATATAAATATTAAATTGTGGATTCTAGATGACTGACGCATGTTCCTATTGACTTCTAACAACTGTGTAATAAAGTAGGCTAAATATTTTCACTTGAGAAAATAGTTTACATACTCTCATCAGGAATCCTAACATTTTATAAGTTTCGAGGGTAAATGTGTTTGTCAAATAAGAGTTTACTTTCCAGTTTTTTTTTACAAATTAAAAACACACAATATTCACATAAGCATAAGTATATTTTATTTCAAGTAGGTTTGTATGAAAATTAAAACAAAAAATCATTCGCTATTACATATATTTCAAACATTCCAAATGCACGACATAAGTTGGCCATTTTCGTTTATTTGTTCTCCGCTAAAACTATAAAATTGAATTTCCTTATCTGTCCGCCATTAGTTATCCCGCGGTCAGCACACTTAGAGGATAGGAGAGGCGACCTCCAGCGGAACAGTTTTATGGCGACCAAGATTACGATAAGACCGGTAAATAAGATGAAAGACGGAAATGCTACATACACAGATTCTGCGTCCGATAAGTCTACAACGCTACATCATGTAAAACATTTGTACACTGCACCGTTTATCTGAATTTATTATCATATATATTTTTGTTACATTGAAATCCAACAGATTTCATACAAAACATCGACGATTTATTTTGACTAAATTCAAACTGCATGCAAATGTCATTTCCCCATCTGGGGTAGGTCGAAAATTCCGAATGCCAGACTTTTGTAGTTATTCACTATTGATTTGAGCATATACATAGTATTGGAATCATGCTGGAAATTAGCTACTGTGGGCTTGTCCTCCCGCAACATAGCTGAGCATGGTCCTTTTGAGATGTAAAAGCTTTGTTTTTGTCTATGTACATATATTGTACAATATCCTCTTGTGTTATTGTTATATGTAATAATAACTAATACTTACTCTTCATCTTGAGTTAGATCATATGACGTGTTTTTGAAGGTGGACTATCTTGGAAAGAAGAAATCCAGATTTCCTTCCGTCCCTTCGGATATTCTAATCAATTCCATGTATTTAAAACAATGGGATAAAATAAAAAGAAGAATTTCTTGTTATCTTCTTTATTTTTAATGGCAACAATTATCATTTCTATGTTTTTCTTTTCCCTTTTGTTTATACGTTTGTGGTAAAAATATCTTCCAAAATATAAGAAACGACTTGGTATACATATATTCTTTGAATGTCCAGTATTTATATCTTAACTTTTCAATATTTCATTGTTCTGTTATAGCAAGCCAAACAATTTCAAACAAAGAAATAGTAAATTTTATTCTGTAATTAGGTACACATTCAACCAATATGGGTTTTCAGTTGATAGTTTTTAAGGAAAATTTATTTTCTTCTAATGGTATCCTTATCGTCCTCTGCAGATTGTTTTTCTCCTGTTTTCCATTGATTATCTGCGTTATGTTTTTCTCCAGCTTTCAGAAGATTACCTGCATTTTGTCTAACGTCTACATCCGCAATCGCTGCATTTGTTATGTTCACATAATCACGTACCGTATCCGTAATGTAACTTTAAACTGTCATTGTTATTAGTGGAAACATGTTATTATTCAACAATTCAATGTTTGAGTTCCACGTTAGTTTGTGAAACTTGATATCTTCATGTCAAACTTATGTATTTGTAATAGCTCCGTTAAGTAAAGAGAGTAAGCAGAACACGCTTAAATCATTTATAGACAATACAAATATTATGTGTCAAAAGATTTATGAATGTTCAAGATATTTCAAGTAATATGTGCCATTGTTGTCAATTTCTTCAAACGCATTTGAGGTTTTTATTATTATTAAGAATTTTACTTCTGATTTTGTGATCATTTGATCTATTTGTGATTATGTAAACAATCTAATATGTTCTATTGAAATATGTAGTTGATTTATGGAAAATTCTTCTTATAACTCCATGTTATCAGATAACATAAATAATAAATTCCAAAGTTGACAGAAGTTACTGTTTTCTTTTATTTAACTCATTTGAATCATGTTTTATTTTATCTGATGTGTTGTAGCGGCATCAATGACATACATCAAGAAAAATCAATGAAAATGAATCACTTTTGTATAAGTTAGGTACATGTCGGGCAAAAAAAAAGTTCAATGACTATTATTTTAGGACAGACACACCAAATAACATGATTCATAATTCTGGATACTAATGATATTAATCGTCTCACAAAATGACAAAAGCAGCAATTTCTTTCAACTAACCAGTGTTTCCAGCCCAGAGAAGCAATAATTTCGTAAGAAATTAACTTACATATCCTCTGCTGGGGAGCGAACCTAGGACGCCGGGACAGTAAAAAGGCTGCCAAACGTGTCACGGCGCGGCGGTCGGCAATATTCTTCATACTTACAAATTTATTTTTCATTATTTTCAGCTTGTTAGGTTAGGTTATATACCTATGTTCATTATATTTATATTCATCTTTTCTTCTTGTGCCGCTCCTAACAGTGGTTAGCAACCATCACATCAAACTCATCCCGATCCTGCGTCAACCTAATCAGTGACGCCGCATCCGGAATTCCGAACCACTGCATGAGATTCTTAAGCCAAGATATTCTTTAACGACCCATACTCTGTCTTCCCTCCATTATAATTGTAGAAGGACATATACACCATGGAGGTCTTATTCAAGCAACATTTTTTTTTTTATAAAAAAATGAATATGGCCTTGTTAAACAAGTACATATACATCTTCCTACGTTCCCTAAAATAAGCATATAAATGCTTGTGCTATAGGTGAACGAAATCGGTCGAGGCACGATTCGAACTCGCGACCACTGGATTACTAGCCCAGCGCGCTAACCGCTCTGCCATCGGCCCATCTGAATTGCATATTATATTTTGAATAGTGTGCTCTGAATTATATGCTTTTTATCACAACCATGAAACTAGTGAAAATCACATTAAATGTTGCTCTAAAGGAGATTTCGGCGGATGCAAATCAGTCCTTCGCTTGATTGCGACTCCGTTGCGAATTCACGGGCCGGGATGTAATTTGCAATTTGCCCAACAGTCCCGGGTTCGAACCCGCCCACGGCCTTTGGACATTAACACGATGAATAATTCACGCGACATCTTACACGGTGTCTTACATCCGGAATTAATTATTAACATTTCCGTTGCGTTTGTTTACTGAGGACTATTTCGCCGATAACAGAGGAACATTTGTCAGTCGTTTCAGACAATATACTTTTATTTTAAATTCAGAACTCTTTAACTGTTAGGTTATATCGTTTAAAACATCGATATCGATCTACATAAAAGAATTGCGCTTTTTTCCAAGCTTCTATAATTTTATTTATTTAAATATTGTGAATAAGTCCATATATGATGTTATCAATAGTCCAAATATGATGTTATTGTAGGGACCAAAATATAATGGATTGTGTCGTAATTCTTTTTATAAAGTAGGTAATGCTCAACACAACACCTATCGCTGGTTACCCCACATTGTGGGGATATGCCTTAAAGGTATGTATGTTTTTGCATACTTTTTTGTGATGTGTTATAATTATGCTAATTATTGAAGCTATTTTAGTAGAAAAATGAATAAAATAAATATAAACAAGAATATATTTTCAAATGTTTGAATGTTAACTTTGTGGTTCATATTTAACAAAAGTTCAGTTGAAAGTTAGCCTGATGAGGGAATGGTTAGTTCCGAAACCGGTCGCATCGTTTCAACCAAAAAACGTGGTTAATACAAAGTTATATCTTTAAATTTAATTTGATAAACAAGAATATTTTACTATACTTACAGTTTTCCTACAACAGACATGTAGTTTTTTTTTCTATGTTTACAGTCTGGATTTATGAAATTTATGAGAAAATAATCTCCAGAATGTGGCAACTTGTAATTGGGTTCATGGTTATTTAATATTACATAGACATAGTACCTACATACATGCTAGTTACTCGAGAAGCGATACAAAAAACACAATCACAATAATGAAGAAAATGAAATTGCAAAAAGTTATAAAAAACAAAAAAAGAAGAACACTATAAACAAGTATATTTTAAGGAAGAATTTTGATAATAGGAGCATTTATGACACGATATAAATGAATGAACATGTGACTATTCATATTTATTTGAATAAAAAATAAACAACCAAATTAATAATGAAATGGGAATGTTTATGATACCTACCTATAACATTTTCGTACCATTTTGATACTGAATCTTCCTTTGCGATGTCAGTTCGAGGGGGTTAAGCGGAGTTGGCAAATAATGAAGAAAACGGAATGAAGAAGTGACCAGTAAGATCCCAGTAATGCAATTATCACCCGCCTAATGTACCCCCAAGATAGGGTCAAGAAATTGTTTGGATGGACGCCTTGCGGTTCACACTCTGACCATCCTAATGTCTCCCATTCAAAATGTAATGCCAAATAGCCCAGACAATTGATATTTTGCGGAGGTTTCCCTAAACACATTAGACACTCTCAAAAGTATCAAACGAAATACGTTTTTCATAAACATATTTTAGTTTTAAGACAACCGATGAAATTATAATGCGTGCCAGTGATACATAGACATTAGACAGAAGACCATAAAATATAATTATCGCTGTGGAAATCTTCTATGGCAAATATTTTACTGGAGGGAAAGTTTAAAAACAAGATAGACTTACCGCCGTGGCTCAGTTGGTAAGCCGTTTGGCTTGCGTGCGGGCGTCCTGAGTTCAACTCCCAGCAGATGAGAAATTCGTTTTAAATATTTTTTCACGCAAACATTGCTTCTCTGGGCTGGAAACACTGGTCAGTTGGACGATATTACCATATGGCAACACTAAGGGTGGAAGAAAGTGATTATTATTATCATTGTTATAGAATGTCACCGATGGACTGGAAGAAGGCAGATGTCCTGGCTGCGTTATATTTTTATTTTATTTTATTCAGAAAACTTACAGCATACATAATAATAATAATAATAACAAAAATGATATATACAGTTTCATGCCTAAATACATGTTTTCACTTATATAAAACATATTTTTTATACCAAAACATATTTTTTATTTATTTTATTTATTTATTCTTTTTCTTTCATCATCATAGGGAGGGTACATTCGAAACATGACGAGAAAAGGAACATCAAATATTACCCCGGCTAAAAAATTGCAATTCTCATAGCAAAAGTAAAGGGGACAAGTAAGCAATAAAAAAAGCATATTTTTAAATTATTCTGGTTAATATTAAAATGCACAAACTAATGTAAAAATTAAAAAAATTAAAAGATAAATTCAACATCAAATTATTCATTGTAAGAGCTAAAGTTATACAGTCAAAAAGTAGAAATAAGAAAATAAATAAAAAATACTCAAGCTAGAAGAAAGAAGTGAGTATATAATATAAACTAAAAATAATTATGTGTTGATATATGTATGTAGATGCGTGAAATTGGTAAACACGAAATTAGTCAAAAATTTTGAATTTTATTGCCCGTCTGTAGGAATACTGTGTAGTGACAGACATATGTCCACATCACTGAGGTGATTATTGTAGTATTGGCAAGCGCGGTATATAAATTCATTCTGCAAGGAGTTGGTATATGCACGTCTGTTGTAAAATAGGCTGGCGTATCTACCACTTCGACTGGGTACATGAAAATTAATTTGTTCCTTTAGTGCACTACAATATTATTTTATTATTAATCAATTTAAATAAAAACATTTTAATTTGATCAGCGATGTTTCTTCTTGTTTCTAATTTAAATATAATTTGGACTTGTTCAAAATGAATATTTATGTAGATATTTAAGCTTTACTAAACTTAGACGAAATACCAAAAACTAAGACATCACATGGTTAGAAAATTACGCGTATTTAAGGCCTAAAATATTTAATCTTTTTGAAACAGACTTTCCATCCATAAAAAAGTACTCACATATCAAATTAAAAGTTATAACTAACAATCGGTTATTTACTTATGGAAGAAAAGAAACTGAAAATTTATTTAATATTACTATATGATTGACTTAAAAAAATACAAAATTATATTAGCATTACCTAAACCTTTTTGCATAAAGAAATATTACACACTACACTAATACGTACCTACGCTTGCACTTGTGAATCACTTCAACCTACCACTAAGCCTTATGGAAATTAACTTACACTATGACAAACATAAAATAATAGAACTGATTTACATAACAATAGAGTATAGCCTAGTAGAGTAGCCTAATCCACAAATTAAAATTAATATTATTATACCTACATCACATATTATTATATTTTTTAAATAAATAAATAAATATTAAATATTATTATTCAATGCAGTATATTATAAATACACATGACAGTCGCTAATCTGATATTCCGTATTCGATCAAATAAATATTCACACATGTGTTATGTATGAAGATGCCTACTTTAGTTCTACGAGTATAAATTTACGACACGAGTAAAGTAACTTTATGTACATCATGTCAAACACTCGTAGAACTTTCGATATTTAGACAATTTGAAGCCAGACACACACACATTTGCTACATAAAACATTCATTTTATTAACGCAAGAGTGACACTTTTCATCTGTCGTGACCATTTTGTAAGTCTCTTGTACCTATCTTTTAAGGAAGGTTAATGTAAAACCATATAGGTATTATGTATTTACAGTTGTACAATAATTTTGTACTCTGTCCTATCAGGCCCGAATTTCGCACAGTCATTTAAGAGTGAAATTGTGATTTATTTACAAAATATGTAGTTTTTTATTAATTTAAAACCTTACAGGTACCTACTTAGTATTTATGGTGGGTCAATAATTTTGAATTCCGAACAATTTTGAATATCATTCTACTTTGCTTTTTGGCTAAATTTGCGTTTATTTTAGTGATGTATTTTTTTATTGTTGACAAATACTTGTTGAAAAATGCACTACGAAATATTGTTTAACATACAAAAATGAAACGACAAAAGTCATGGTGTGTACTAATAACACCATTTTGTATGAGAAATTGATGTCAATAAAATACGCTGAAAATAGTAAAATCATAATTCTCCACTGGTGAATTGTTTGTGAGACTGGTGTGTGGGAATTCACGTACGTGTTTTGTTTCATTTTGTGATTTAATGCGCACCCGCACACGTGTCGCTGGTTACTCCACATTGTGATGGTTTGGAATCGACAATACTTATTTATTTATTTTATTTAACAAGGCAAGAATTCTCTACTATTCCTTAGAAGTGGAGACATGGAGATGTTGTTTAGAAGTTATAATATTATAAAATGATATATTTTAGAATTGATTTTAGTTTGCAAAATGATATAGGTAACATTTTCAATAAACAAATGTTGTTTTTATTTTAGCATAAATATTCAAGTGATAATATTTGGTATATTTTCAAAGATTGGTTTGAGACGCGATGACGGAATGTAATATTCATAGTCGGCTGCTGTGTTTCTCGTTCTGTTTACACCAACGGACAAAGCGTCAACAATACTCGGGCATACAGCGAGCACGTCAAGGGTGGATATCTGGGATATATACATGTCCCCACAATCTCCCTCCCTCCGAATTCTCCATGTTCGTCACCATGAATAGGGCACGTAGCAATATGTAGTCCGAGAGTTCAATACTGGAGACCGCCACGCCACATCAAGGGAAACTTGCTACAAGACATGTCGGCCAAAACTTCTTGCGGGGACCACAAACAAATGTGAAACTCAATTCTGATTTGGAGAAATATATATTCTCAGATTGACGAGGGAACGCGGACCGGCTTTGATCAGTGACAATATGAGATTCTATTCTGAGAAACTTGCACTAAATTCTAACATGTTCCATTATTTGTTGTACGTACATTGTATACATACAAGATCACATAATATATTTCACGTCGCAAATGTTCGACAACATAATATTACAACGTCTTGATAAATTATTGAAAGTTTTCCGAGATTATTAAATTGTACACATGTTTTATAAAAGCTTTCTTAGTATTTTCATACTACTGACGATCAAAACTAATAAAAGTACAAATATGTATATTTTTAAAAAAATAGCACGAGGACTGAAATGCAGAATCGTCACATTGTCTCATTTATGAAAATCTAAAACACATTAATTATTTAACAATATAATTTGATAAATGGCCATTCTTAGTATGGAAGAGAATTTTTCGTGTAAGAGTAAAATTAAGAAATATTTCATCAGCTTTGGAGTATTTAACTTGAAATTATATGTAACATGTTTTTTTTTAATTAATGTTTGCAAGTGATGTTCCCAAATATATACTGTAAAAAAAGTCTCTTATGTATCAACTTCGACATATTTATATGCACGGATTTCAAAAAAAAATTACGATCACCTATTATTATACAAAATTTGATGGTTATTTTATGCAATTTTTAGGTTAGATGTTTCAATAACATATATATCATTAAACGATATATAATCTCCAATTAACCACAAAACAAATTGTCGATTATAGTTTAATCATGCGATTGTATTGACTTTAAATACGATGCTTTAATTTAATGCATTTCGGTTAATCATGTTTCAAAATGTAGAGAGAAGTCTTACTCCAAGGGTCAAACAATATTGACAAACAGAAGGCATAATTCATTCTACTATAATATTATGAAGTAGGTACTTAGTCTTGAGGCCTTCTAAAGACGACCGACTACTTCTACATTGAAAACTGTCTGGATCTACCCATAGTGATTTTCGTACATGAAATATGTCATAAGATTTGATTTGATCTCTCATTCCTAAAAAATAATAATTGCATCTGTATTTTAAAAAAGTTTATTTTATGGTTAGTAAAAATACATTACATCACAAAAATATTCTGACGAAAACCGCAAGTATCTTATCAAATTCTTAGAGATAGATAAGCTTGAATTATTTTCGAAAAACTGATAACAAGATTTTATTCTAGCGCTGAATAATCTCGACATATAGTACAACTTTATTTATATTATATTTATCGTATTTCGAGACAACTGAAAAATCAAAAGTGTGTTAAGGTTTGGAAAATCTCAAGTATTTTTCACACACTCAACTCGTTAAAATCATAAGAAAGACATTCAATAATCATTTAAAGAAAATGTCAAAAGTATTTTGATCATGTTTGCTTGTATTTATTTTTGATGTGTTATCATGACAATCCGTGTCCACTTTCGTCTTTTTCATTTCGTACCAAAATACTATTTTTCTTCCTTATTGAAATATTTTATTCATACAAATTGTTTCGGTCAGCCACGCCACAGTGACAAATGACATTATGTCGCTGGTGATTTCTTTATTCTATTTTTCCCCTTCTCTCAGTTTGATTTACATATAAAGGAAGTATTTTGGGACACTTTTACGACGTGTCTCTTAATATGTTTTTTTATTATCGGGGTAGATACTTGACGATCGCCCCATGCTACACAAAAGTGTTAATATTTTACTATGCATTTTTATTATAATTATGAATTCTTATTGTCCTATATAGAGTCCTTTCAAGCAGAGCAAAGCACAACTAGATATATTTTGAAATCAAATCAAAAATAATTCTATGTGAACAATATACCGCACTTATATAACTCCCATATTAGTGATGCAGATCTTTTTAACTCCCCATTTATTACAATAAAGAATAAATTATTAAGCATTCTACTATAATCTCATCTTACCACACTGATGAATTGGGTGTATCGCATAAAAGTTCACGCACATACATACACACACCCACACATAAACACACTCACACATGGTAGCATACATGGGAAAAAAACATGGGAACTGCTTAACGAGGTAGCAAATAGAAAAAAACAAAGACACATACCTCAAGAAATAATGTTGGAAGGTAAACTATATATAGTGGGGAACAGTGCGAGGAAGCTCTGAACAAGGTGAACAAATTTTATACTAATGTGGGACACTCTCTAGCACAGAAAACTCTACAAAAATTAAATAAAACCGAGATGGACCTACAGAGCCTTGACCCGATGCATGCGATTGGAATTCAGCCAGTACAGCATGAATTCAATAAATTTGAGAGTATTACAACTACAGAAGTACACAAAATACTGTCTGAACTAAAGAGTAAGAACTCAAGAGGTACTGACTTAATATCATCCAAAATATTAAAGGCATGCCGTGATAATCTTAAATCACCCATAACTCACATATGCAATTTGAGCCTCAATAAAGGATCATTTCCAAATCACTTGAAAGAGGCTGTTTTGTGCCCAATATATAAGGGTGGAAATAAGGAAGACATAGGTTGCTATAGGCCAATAAGCCTCCTAAACTCATTGTCAAAAGTTATCGAAGTAGCTGTAAAAAATAGACTTACAGAATTTCTGGATAAACATAAAATATTGTCCGACCTGCAGTTTGGATTCCGTAAAAATATGGGTACCCAAGAGGCAATAGAATGTCTGACGGCGCGACAGGTTAGCATACTAGACAAGGGGGATAGATGCATCACAGTCTACCTTGACCTTGCCAAAGCTTTCGATACGGTCTCACACAGGTTACTGCTGTCAAAGCTAGCTGAAATGGGAATTTGTGGAGCAGTATATCGTTGGTTTACTGATTATCTTCTTGGCCGCGTACAAAAGACTAAAATAGGGGACTACTCTAGCGATAAGTCTGAAATCCAGTTTGGGGTGCCTCAGGGAAGTGTTTTAGGGCCAGTTCTGTTCCTGATCTATATGGCCTGATGAAGCTCAATATGATGGATGGAGACATTGTATCATTTGCAGATGACACAGCAGTTATTTTTAGTGATAATACATGGGACGGCGTACATAAAAAAACTGAGCAAGGCCTTAAATGATTAAAACTTGGTTGGACAATAATCTACTTACACTAAATACAGACAAAACTGTTTACATGACCATGAGTATAACGAACAGAGACGATGACTATCTAAAGACCAAAAACTTGAAAATACATTCCTGTTTACAGAATCCCTCAGACGATGGTACACCTTATTTATGTGAATGCCCGAGCATTAAAAAAGTCAAAGACACTAAATACCTTGGAATAATTATAGATGAAAGACTTGACTGGAAACAACACATACAAAACACATCTGATAAAATAAGGAAAACTGTATTTATATTCAAGGAAATAAGAAACATGCTATCTCTAAAAACATTAAAATCTATTTATTTCGCTCTTGTACAAAGTATACTAACATATGGAATATTGGGTTGGGGGGGAGCCACCTTAGCTGCCCTAGATCCGCTTATTAAAAGCCAAAAAGCCGTTGTAAGGGTCATAAATAAAAAACCATATAGACATCCATCCGACCAACTGTTTCGCGAATTTGGTGTACTTGACGTTAGACAAATATACACAAAAACAATTGTACTACATTACACCAAGCATCAACATCTGCTGATACCATTGTCTCATCAACTTTCAACGAGATGTCGTAACGAAAAGCATTATAAGGTGCCCAGGACCAGAACAGAGTTTGCACATAGGCACTTCTCGTTTTTGGCACCCAGGCTGTTTAACTCGGTTCATGATAAAAACTTTAACCTGAAGAAGTTTATTGGTAATCCTGCACTTAAAGGATTGTTGACGGATTGGCTATTAAAAATGGGAAGAAAAGATACTGAAAAGGTACTTACATACAATTCACGTCAAATAAATTCAAAGATTTGATTGCAAAATATAAAATTCAAAATTTACATTATACTGCTCTGTACAGTCCGCAAGTTAATACGGTGGAGCGATATCATAGGACTGCAATCACAGCCTTAGCTGGTATGGTACACAATCATCAGCGAGACTGGTGTCAGTACATCATTCCAATATCAACAGCAATGAATGGTACAGTAAATATCTCAACGGGATATACACCTTATTTTCTTTTTCACGGTCGTGAACAAATTCTGTCAGGTGAGATGCATCAAAGGTATCAACCTGGACCCATCTCAGTAGATGACATGCAAATAGAAAAGCCCCATGATTATGCTGAAATGCTAGATGAATTAAGAATTATTTTTTTTGAAGTTCAGAAGAATCTTATGTCAGCTTTTAAACGCAATGCCACTTTGTATAACAAAAATAGGGTCGAACGCTCTTATAATGTAGGTGACTTTGTCTACCGGAGAAATTTTGTAAACTCCAAAGGCGCTGAATTCTTTTCATCAAAATTAGCTCCACGCTTTGTTAGAAACAAAATTATAGCAAAAATATCACCTGTAGTTTATACATTAGCGAATGAACAAAATAAGTCTGTAGGGAACTTTCACATTAAGGATCTCTTAAAACCAGATTAATATTAAATTTTTTTGATGTCTGTATCATCAGTATGATACAACTGTATCATATAATTTGTATGTTTTCATTGCCAATACATGACATCCATATCTGCTTAATGCTATTATCATTCTCAGGATTATAATATGTCAGATGACCAAATTAATCAAACATTGATAAATGTTTACACTGTAAATATACTGTTTTTTTTTAATATGAAATTTCTCGAGGAACATATTGGTACTCTGATGGCATATGTTTGATATGATAGGTTCCTCGACAAATTTAAATGTAATTATATTGTGAGGAATGCTGTGATGGAGTATTTCTTCACAATATTGAGATGTCGTATACTTTTGTTTTCATTCAGATGTGTTAGTTCTATTTTTATGTCAAAATTTGTAGAGCTACATTGTACTTGCTTTTTTATATTAAAATGTTATCCTATATTGTTTAGGTGTTGGACTATAAAACTGATATTTTCCAAGGAAAATTGTCTAGTATATGTCATACAGATTGTGTTGATGGTAAATATGATCCTGAATGAAAACCTAAGTATATCAATTTGATAAAAGTTTATATCTAGAGCTCCTTTTTATTTCATGTAGGTTACTGTATAATATGTAATGTTCTTGTTTATGAATACCAATTTCATATTGTAATATGAAATTGATTGTTATATGTCATGGTATAACTTAAAATGCTGAAATGTTACTATATTCTGTTTTTTTTTATTACAATAATAGGAAATTTATTTGATAATTCACTCATTTTTCTACCATATAAGAGTTATATCTATGGTATCACGTGCATGTAATGCCATGGTCTTCTTCCAGATAACTGTGTCGACCAACTCAGTTATCGTAGACTGCATCTGGAGATTTAGTTTGGTCAACTAGATGTCTGATGTAATCAAAACGAAGAGACTCTGATCATTGTCTGTCACATGAGATACATGAGGTGACACACTTGGTGTGCGATAGAAGAAATTACAAATTATTGAACGTTACACATTTTCTCAAATCTTATCATTCTGTAGACTATTTTTATATAACCTTGCATGGACTAGTGTCCTTAATCATAACAAAGAGACACTGTCACATGAGATACATGAGGTGACACACTTGGTGTGCGATAGAAGAAATTACAAATTGTTGAACGTTATAAATTTTCTCAAATCTTATCATTCTGTAAACTATTTTTTATAACCTTGCATGGACTAGTGTCCTTAATCATAACAAAGAGACACTATTACATGACATACATGAGGAGACACACTTGCTGTGCAATAGAAAGAGTTACAATTTATTAGACGTTATAAATTTTTATTAAATGTAGTCATTAGATATTACATTTCTGATGTTCTGTCTAGCTGATGCTTTTATGTATGACATATTGGGTAATCTATTACCAAACCTGATCTCTAATACCATGATATATAACAACATTTTAGTTAATATTGAATTCTGTTATGATCAAAATAGTGTAATGCAAATTCGATACTGGACTTATATCACATTCTTGAAATATTAATTTTGAAATTGCATTATATTATTATTTGTTATGGAGAAATAAGATGCTGGTATGAAATTTCTTTTGTTTAATATAAAAATGTTTTTCATCTGGGATCAAAGTAGATAAATTTTATGCATTTATCTCCCCGATGAATTTTCTTATCATGGGTAAGGTGTTTATAGGAGGTACTCATGATAACTGATGTTTATAGTTATTGATAATGATTATTAAAATAATGATATTTTACATTTGCTATGTCTGACACATAAATCTTTCATAGACAAATTTACATGTTAGCTTTCACATTTCTTGGCTTACAATTAAGACTTGCATGTATGATACTGAGCTAAGCTCACAATTTGATATGATGACTATGATGCTGTTTTAACTGGGAAAATATTCTGAACTTTAAATTTTCCCTATGATGAAATTTTTTATCGTGAGTTAAGGTGTTTATAGGATGGACTCACGATAACTGTAT